>VNWX01000658.1:0-19555 GCA_009869905.1 Ceratophysella communis | reverse complement strand
TGCCATTTCAGGAGTGTTTTGTAGTAGTCGTATCCAAAATTATGCCAGTCTTCCAGAACAAACAAGCCATCGATTCCTTTCGGAATGTCCGTGTGGTAGGGTAGGATTCCGTTAGGGAAAATATATGTATGGAACCAGGGCTCGGTCAACGGGACTTTCTGGTGATTGACGCCGATGGTGTGGAGCAGGAAGATTCCGTCCTCTTCCAAGCACTTGTGGACCACTTCGAAGAATGTTCTGTGGTTGGATGTACCAACATGCTCAAACATGCCCACTGATACGATCCTGTCGAATGTCTCGCTCACATCTCGGTAGTCCATGACACGGATATCGACCGGAAGACCCACGCAGCGTTCCTGAGCCGCCTTTGCCCCTTCAACCGAAATGGTACATCCCACTACTTGTACTTTGTATTTTTCAGCAAGGTATTTTGCCAGTGAACCCCAACCACATCCAATGTCCAACACTTTCATTCCAGGTTTCAGTTTCAGCTTCTGTGCAATCAACTCCATTTTGTTGATTTGAGCTTGCTCCAGGTTATCAGTGTTCTTAAAGTATCCACAGCTGTAGTTCATGGTAGGATCCAGCATGGCTTCAAATAGGTCGTTGCCTGTTCCGAGAATAAAAAATCGAATCAATACTCCCAGCCGAGCCCCAGCTGAAATTATAGTTCTGTCTGAGGCCGAAAGAAGCAGACATTTCTTGATTTTGAGTCCAAGCAACTCATAGACTATTAATTGTTTGTCCATTGCATCAGACTACCGTAAAATTTGTAAACAGAAAGACACGAGACCCCATTTCCGGTTGCAGAATTATGCAACTTAAATAAAACAGAATGCTTGGTAATTTACATTATGCAACGTGCACTACGCTTGGTAATTCCACCTTTTAGGTAGGAACAAGTTTTACATCAACAAAATCCGGTCATCATGCCATGCTGATTAGCTTATTAGCTTATTGATTATTAGCTTAAGATCTGTATTCGAGTTCGAGATGCTACTTTGTATGCCTCTTGGAGGAGAAAATAAAAGCGAAAACAATAGGGGTTACGCGTGCAAAAAATTTCACGTCCAATTCATTCATCCCTCTTCCTTAACAATCATAAAATAAGTATATGGTTGCCTCATCAGAAAAGGGAAAACATTATGACGCTATGCGGTTCATTGAGTCGATTCGACATTTTGAAATGGTCGCAAAATGTGCATGAATTGATGTTTCTGGACTTACCCATATCATAGTGTTTAATTCCGACTTCAAAAGCTCGAGCTTTGGTTTGAAGATTGAATACTTGAAGCATCAGGTAATTGACAACCCTGTTCATCTTACTCATGTATTTCATGTAAAGCCCGTGTGTAAAACATCGGTAGCTAAACTCATGGATATCGTCACAGTCCCACCAACCTTCCATGTACGACTCGCCAAGGCCCAGCGACGAGTCACAAGCCAAGCGGGTGTAGAACTCCTTGTTGTTCACTTTAACGTCCCAAGCATTGGAGCCATTGATAGATATTCCACCTTTACGGAATCGATGCTTGATTATTGATTCAATCCGATTTCGAAAGATTCGAAGGAAGCCTTTTTCAAAAATTTTGTAGACCCGGATGAGCAGGAGCACGAGCGTGTAAACCACGTTCCCCATGATAGCTCACCCCAAAGGACCACAGCAGGACCCAAACCACTGATTAGCTTACGGGACGATGGTCAAGCAGAATGGAGGAACAGATTACGAGTGAGGACAAGATGAAAAACTGCAAGAAGACAGGACCGGGCTTAACGGAAACTAACGTTAGCTAAGCGTGGACTGTCTGTTTACAGCATTTCGTTTAGACATCGACCACCTCTGAATTTCGTTTCAACAATAAGTGAGAGTATCGTTGGCAGGAGTTGCGGACATGCATATTTTGGGGAATTGGCGTAGACCTTTTACGTTAAGATAGGCACAAAGTGAGTCCAAAGTACGAGTACGAAGTGAGTACAGACGGATACTCGATAATAACAACAATAAGGGAAACGTGGCTGACTGGCTGGTTTGGTGCTTCTCGTCCGAACAGACTCTTTGATTGTTATTGGGGAGTATACCATATCCTTATTACAAGTATGCCCTGCTGATCTCCTTTGAAATTAATCACGTTTTGCCTTAACTGGGCGCAGCTCTCTCCCCTTCAAACACACCGTGCCGCATAGTAAGCTAGGCGTCCTTCCTATCATTTACCCTTAACATTGCTCATCACAACAAATCTTCGCGTCATTTCAAGCCTACGATTTCATTTTTTTTTGCATAAGAAAGTGAATACCAGGATTCTCCTCGATTTCTATTATTATGTAATTCCATGCATCAATTAACAAAATGTTGTTTCAATTGTAGCGGATTTTGAGAAGCTTTGGCAAAACAGCATTTGGATTTAACACGACTTCAGAGCATCGGATTCAAATATAATCGAACTGTAGTACGTTCACTCGTACGTTTATAAATTGAATAAAAATAGATTAAAAATCAGGTATAAGAACCAGTTACACAATATTGGTTTTTAATACTTCACAACATGAATAATATGTACTATAGTTACTACATATTTACTACAAGTGATTTAAACGCTGAACATAATACATAATGGATGTAAGGGCAGTAAATATATAAATGTTCACTATATAGGATTTAAAGTCCGTGAAGTGTCCAGAAAAAAAGTGTATGGGTTCCGGGTTTAGAGCCAAGGATGCCAGGCTGGATCCATTCGACAAAGATTGTCGTGGCTGTTTGCTGCAGCGACCAATGTGCTTACCTGAAAACATTTTACAATAGTTATTTCTAGCCAAAAAAGTATATGAACTCTGTTTATCAAACCAGTTTCCATTCGGTTTTAGAACCGATTTGCGCGACATTTCAAATGCAATTAATTTGAACTAACCTTGCTTTCAGAGCCATCGAAAGTTGCCAGTTGTTGTAATCGAGTCATTATTGCGGTAACGGACTTGTTTACCATATTAATGACGGTCTCCGCCTCAGTCTCACCAGAAACTGGTTCACGGGTACCCGAAACGGCACTCAATACATCTCGGTCTATTTGCTTCTTTTGCAACCAGGAAATCATCTCATCACGTAAAATCGCACGCAGAATGGCCTGCAATTTGTAGTTGGGATAGACCAAGCAGCGAGCCAAAGATATCATACTGGATACAACGGGTCCGCTAACTCCAAACGCAGTTATGAATTCGGAAATATTTGGCGTTAAACGGAAAGGCACAGGACGATTCGATTCCAACTCGCCTAAATAAGATCGATAAATTGAAAATTACAATAATTGATTTACTATTGATGATTGAAGCAGCATTAATTTAATGAACAATGGAAATCACCTGTATTGTCATTCAATTCAAATTTGAAGTAAGAAATGTTCACCATTCCTGAGTCCTGGTGCAAATACATCATTTCAGGATTGAGTCGCGTCAAATGAAAGACGTACTCAGCGAAACCCGCTAGGCAAAGCTGAAGCGTGAACTGCAAAACACGGAAATTGCAATTTAATTGATCATTATGAAGATGCCGAACGATTTAAACTCAACAGCAAAGCCACGTACGGTTTTACGGAACATCCAATAGTCTGAAGGAGTAGCAAATGTATTTAAGGCCCATTCCTTCATCATTGTTCTTGGAACTAGGTTCGCCTGAATATCTCGAAGAATTTCACGGAGAACTAGATGGGTAACCTGATTTCCACGTGTCTGGAATGAAGTAAATTAAATGTGTTCATATTTGACTGTGACATTGTGATACATTGATATAGGTTACACTCACACTCACCTGTATTGCTGCGATTTTGTCATAGTATCTTGTAATAGCAGCATCATACTCTACTGCGCGTTTTGAACAACTGTGTTTGAAAACGTCCAAAAGAGAGAGTGAGGATGGATTATCTTCGACTAGCCGCATTTGCGGTGAAACTGCAACAACTTTGGGAACTGTGAACTTGAGATTCCGTTTTGCAGTTACCTGACAATGCGTAAAGCAGACTTCTAATAAAATTTTATGCTTAAACAGTATAATAAGCTACATGCAAATGTAACAGATCAAATCACCTTCTGTCGTCCTAGATAGTGGTTCAACATTCTAGTCATTTGCATGACACGTTCCTCTCTTCTGGCATCGGTCAAGCCAGAGTCGTTAACAATTAGATATGGATATATCTTTCCGTTATGACCGCGAATAAAAATTCGTCGTGCTGAGGTATTGTGCTTGTGAACAACCTCAATCTTGGGCTGAAACCGAGCAATCTTGACATAGTAGTGCACGTGCTAAAAATATACATATTTTTGCAATTTTTTATGATGTTCCTTGTAATATCATTGGATTCTTCAACTTTAAGTTTAATATGAAAAATCAGATCTTATCAGCAAGCTCACATTACATAAGTAAAATTCGCCAAATCAAGGGCTTGCCTCCATGTTTGTGGAGGTAGCGCAATGAATTTGGTGAGCCTTAAGTTAGAGTTTACGTTAGTTTCCATCATTTTTTAAAGATATGCTCGTGCTCATACTTCGTGGTGAAATAGTTATTCGATCAAAAACGTTCTGGTCATACCTTGGGAATAAGGAATTCGCCTGGTAACTCAATTTCTGCCATTTGAGTGCTAAAGTTTTGTAGGAATCTAAATTTATCCTCCATCAGGAACGGTCTACAAATATATTTCCAGGTTCGCAATTATAAGAAAGCTCACGGACAATATTTGAGAGCCGTAATTAAGTCCACTTAGAAGTTTCCAGAACCATGATTATGGACTCACTTGGCATAAGCTTTCGTCTTTACTTCAAGAATTTTGATCCACTTTCTCAGTCTGATAATTAGGTTATGTAGCTTGAGTGCTCCTGGCGCCGCCCCATCAAAGTCTACAGTAAACTGTAATTTCATTTGCGAAAAGGAAGGGTCTTGAATTGTGGCTCGACTTCTGAGTAGAGCCTCAATTGTTGTCGTAGTAGATGTAGAACCAGGAGCGGTTGCAACAGCTGGAATAGCAAAAATAAAGTCACATGGAATTGAATCCCTTGCTTTGTTAACGATACAAATATTATTGAACATTTTATAGTTACTTACCATGTCCAAAGGTCGAAACTAACTTTCGAACAAAATTCTGAAGTTGGGGAGTGATAGACGCTTCCAAAACGGTGGATCGGTTCTCAAAAGCGACAGCATAGCATTTAGCCAGCGCGATTTTTAGTTGGCGTAATACTTCTTCGTACCAATTCTCACGAAACCATATTATCTATCAGAAATAAACGGATGTTTAAGTACTTTGAGCTGACTTCATACGTTTTCACGTAGTCATTTTCAAGTTATAATACCTGATCAACAATTCCCTCAAGACTTGCCAAAACTGTTGGGTGCAGATCTCGCTGCATGTGCATTATTCGAGAACACCTCCACATGCTTGGAGTTGCTTTGATAGCTTGCGCTTCCGCTGGCTGCGGCTGAGGAGTTGAAGGAGTAGCTGCTGAGCCTTCCTGTTCAGTGCATTCGCCAGCTGGATTTGGTGTTGAACTACCAGTAGCAGTGGAAGGTGACGGAGTAGAAGCGGCTGCTGCTAATTCCGCACTTCTTACTTTTTCTCGCTGTTCAATTTTTAGCGTAAGGTAAAGAGTTCGAATAGGAAAGTAAACTGCTTGAGGGTACATGCGACCAACTGTGTTCAACAGGTTGATAATCATCTTTCCGTCATGACGCACTAAAGACGTCAGTAGCTGAGGAACCCAGGGAAGCCATTGTATTGGCGGGACACCGCTCGAGTATTTGTCTACCGAGTCAGAGAGCGTTCCCTTTTCATCATCGTACATTAGTAGCCACAAAATCTGAAATGTCAGCAAACGGAATTAGGAATTGCATTAGAAAGTTCAATCAGGACGAATAAAAGTAGTCAGATCCAACCTTCGCAATATATTTTCTTGCTTTCGTTTCATTCTGATGTCTACAGGCTTGCATGAATGCAGTCACGGCGGCAATGCCAGTACCCATAATATTCCTGGGATCTCTGGTAAACAAGTTTTCCAAGTAATCTCCCCAAATTCCCCAAGACTTGTTCAGAGATTCATGTAGTTGACACGATGCGGAGAAGGCCTTGTTAGCTTCATCAGATCGACCTATAATCACAAAAATTAATTATCAATTCTTACAAATTAGTGACAATGCTAATGCACTATATCAATATAAAATTTCAGTGTTTTACTTTCAAAGTATTAAAAAAAAGTTTTACCAATTTGTGTGAGCAGCAATCCTTTCAGAGTGAAGAACTCGGCTGTCATTTCTTTAGAGAAATACTTCAGATTCGTAGATTCCACGATTTCGAGAGCTTCTTGAAGCTCATTCCTTCCCAGGAGTTGGGCTTGTTGAATGTAACACTTAACTTGCTGCTTGATTTTTTGAAAGCAATCCACAATTGGGACGCTCGGAATGGTGTAGATTTTCGAAAGCGAATCCAGGCAAACTGTCGTCAGGTTTTGTTTTCGAGCGATTTTACCGAAGTGACAAATGGCCTAAATCCAGACAGACATAGACACAGTTTTTACATACATGTTTAGCGCAACATAGTAACTAAATATATTCGCACTAACCTGCGCGGATGCATGAACACCAATCATGGACTGTGTTCCAGTTTGCTGATCGGGCTGAGCATCAAAATTATCTGCAATAAACTGATAATGCTGTTTGCGCCATGTGAAAATATCCGACCAGTGACTCATGTCATCTGAAATGCACGGGAGTCTATTTCGCCAAGTTTTAACAACTGCCTTCATGTCATGCAGCGTATTGGCTCGACCATGGATCACACCCTGGTGAATTTGAGTAGCTTCATGCAATTCCACGATCTGAAACAAAACCATGGTCGAAACATTTTTAGTACACGTGCGTACTTTATATGTGTGGGGATTAGTTCAACCTGGAGAAATATCTTGTAATTGCGTCACTAAAGTTACAAAATTACCTGTTGAGCGGCTTGAAGAATTGGAACGTGGACATTCGATACAAGATGAGGCAAACGGCGCCAGTCCTTGATGCAGAGTTGGTTAGCAACTTCAACGTAACGATCAACAATCTGGAGATTCTGTTCATCAGTTGAGCATATCGCCAGGTATCCGCGGTAAAGATGAATTTTCCATGCCAACTCTCTTGGGCATGAAAGATCAACCTGAGCAACGGCTTCCTTCATAGCAGGCCAGTTTGGAACCCTCCAGACCGATTCTAAAACTAGAACTGGATTAACACCTGTCGAAGAACTTCCATACTCTTGTACCACGTCCCACTGACTCAATTCTTTGCAACATCTAATTAGTAAAACGAAAAAATCGGGTTAACATCGACTAAAATATGGCAATAAGAAAAACTTATTAACATTGAATTGAACCTACTTCATCCAATGCTCTTCCCAAAGTTTGAATTCTGGAAAAACCGAATTTGGTGGTGCGTCTTCCGTGAAATCAGTTTTGGCTTTGGTCATGGCGGCTTCGAACGCTGCTTGAGCTTTCTCATAGTATCCTTGCTGTTCAAAGGCAATTCCCATGCACGTTTCAGCATACTTCGCTTTTCGTTGCCACAGCCCAGCCCAAAGGTCTTCTTCCTTGAGTGTCGAATACATTTCTGCCAATGCATCCATAATTTCTTGGTGCTGGGCTGGCGTATTGGCGCTGGCGGAGGTTGATGTACTGGGTTCAAACTCATAACAGTCAGTCTGATCTCTTTTTGCTTTAATTTGCTGCGTGTTAGCTCCATCCAGTGCTAGTTGTTCCAATAACAAGGTCATGCGATGCCAGAGATTATGATTCTTCCCCAAGTAGAACAGGATTACTCTGTAATAAGAATAGTCGCATATCGATTTTTTTCAAATGGAAACGGGAAACGGAACAAGTATAGCGTTCCTGTTACACTGCACGTTTGTCGTAGTACTATTTACTTACGGCTTGATTGAAACGGATGGAATACATTGACATAGAGCTTCTGTAAACGTATTCAAAGCACTTGGTGTACAATCTTTCTGAACTACGTGCACTCCACTGCACAGAAACGGAACCATTTCATTCGCCAAGGCCTAAAATATGTTGTATAAATTAGCCAAATACTTACAAAAAAAACGAATACGAATATAGTAATCAGGAAAATCAATTCTAGAGAAAGCTAATGGCAAACCAGTTGTTGCTTGTCGCTAAAAATTTTCCAAGCCCTTGGAAAGAACGTTAACCACATTGCTTCTGCAAGATTCGTATCGGCGTGACATAATTGTATCATCGGTAGAACTAGTGCAGAGAGTCGAATATTCTTCAGGGACATCTTGAATTCCCGTTGTCTGTTTAGAACAAGCAAACGTTTTAACTTAATTGGGTACCAAACATGGGCCTATGCTTATGTCTTTTCACAGTTTGGAATAGTGAATCAAATTACTTGAGTAAGAATGTCTTCAGATTAATAGCAGGCGTTCGAGATTCCTCCCAGCAATTCATGAAATACGTCTCAATCCGTTGAATGAGCTCGGTGATGAGAGCGTCTTGTGGCTCGGTGTCGTCCAGTTGATTGAGATGATCCAAGTCACTTTCAACACGCTGAACAAATGGAGTTTCATTATCCATAGGCTCACCCTTAATATCTGGATACTTCAAAAATGAGTCCTTCTCCGCCTGCTCCAGGTACTCAATCGCATGGGCAATTCCAGGTAGCCGACTGTCCGATGGTATGAGCTGCAGCTCGACATCTGAAATTAAATTATACACGGTAATAATAACCATTGGATTTAAGAACTTTTAATTGTTCTACTCTGGTCATATGCAATATGCAATTACCGGAAACGGTACTAAACAGGAGCTCAATGCATAGCTTTATCCAGTAATGTGGACCCATCGCATCCCAATTCTGACTGCATAGAATATACATCAATCTGTCATGCAAACGCTTTCGAATGGACCTGTAATTTAAAAGAAACGTTTATTTCCTATGTGAATACTGAAGTACTAATATTGAAGTACCAATCAGAACTGTCAAAAGTTTACCCATCGAAAACTTCGAAAAACTTCTTTCGAATGTGACTTTGTGAACACCGTAGGCCGGATAGGAAAGCAGGTTCCAGTTTAGCATTCAGCTCAGTGGATTTCAAGTGATCATCCCGGTAAATAAAGTTAATGAGTTCTAAAAACTGTCCCACAAGATCTGGATCGGCCGAAAATCGTTTCTCCGTATTTTGCATCAGTTTCACCAAAAGTATCGACTTCTCTCGACTGCTCGGACCTTGGTTTTGCACAATCGGACTTTTGTTCTTCATCCATTCTTCAAGCATCTTGATGATTCCTTGCATGACTTTGGAATCTGTAGTCTTTTCGATTAGACTTACGAGGACAGTTCCAATGAATGCCTTTCGCATTTCAACTCCCATTACACCAACTCGATTTTTGACTAAATCCATGCTTAGAAGTAGTAGCTCCGTAGCCACTAAAAATACAATCAGGTATTTGCTTACGAGATACAAGTACAGCAGATTTATATTCCAGCTCGGTAAACTTATTTGTCAAAACTTGTATCGCCGTCCTGAATTCTACAGTAATCTAACTCAATTACCTGTGGCATCCGTCGGACTAGGAGCTAAATGTTCCCTGGCTAGCTTTTGAAGAACTTTCATAAAACCAGTGATTATTCTGTCAATGTAGCATGGATTAGCCGTACATGCTGATTTTAGCATCATTAGCGGACCCAATAGCGTTGCAGGATTTGCTGTCGTTAATTTTTCATAACTTGTTAGTCCATCGTACACGACCTGTACGAATTAAATACGTCATTTTTGGTAGGAATGTACAAATAATTGGCGACTTTGGACTTAAGGATTACTGCTGAAGTTTCCAACGGGAAAGCTAAGAAATTAAATATCACAGACTCACCTTACTAACGTGAGAATATAAGGGATCCAACTCTTCACACTTTGCAATTGCAGACGCACTTCCAGGAAAGTCGGTAGGATAGATAGTCATCAACTTTGTCATCAAATTATGAAGCGACCGAATTACCTACGGAAACGAGAGCGGGTGAAAAAGATGTATTCATTTATTTATTTAAATATCAATTAGATAAAAATATCGAGAGAGCATCATACCTTACTATTTTGGCACCCCACACACGCAGAAATACCTTTCTGCAGACCCCTAAATTGCTCTAGCACTTGTTCTTTGGTTAGAATCCCAGTAATAAACGCTAAAAGTTCCAGTGCTGTGCATATATTCTGATAGTTGACTTGCGGATTCTCCAGTGTCAAGAGTAATTTGTCAAACCAAGCTAGTTTCATGTCACATTGAGGCCACACTTCAGGCTTTAGAACTGTTTTCACCAGTGTGACGCATCTTCGCGACAATACTTCTCCCGGCGAACCTGGAGTCGATGTAGTTTCGTTCACTTGGCACGCCATTCGGAGCAAAAAGTTGATTACAGCGTCTGTATGAATTCGTTCAATACTTTTGGAAGGTTCGACCTTGACCACATTGCCACCAATCAGTAGTGGTTTTTTATCAACCGCGCTTTCTTCTCCATCAGACTTTATTCTTTCCAACTCCCACTTGATTATAACTTCAGCGAGTTCTACAGCCAACCTTCGATGGTCAATTGTGCTGCTCTGAGTAAAACCAAGCCGCTGTATTGCATTTACCATGTGATTAATCAGAAGATGACGTACAGGATAATACACTTTCCAGTGCCGCACAATTAGTTGCAGAATATGCATTAGCTGGGACAGGGAATGTCCTTCTTCAACTAGGATTTTCTTCGTCCAGTGAATAAGCATTGTATTTCCGTCTTCCATGCGCAGCGGCAGGGCAGGTGTAATAATCTCTAGGGCCTGTTTAATGACAGCCTTTGCTTCCAAAACTGAAGCCTTAAGAAGGCTATGAAACACTTGAAGAACGATTCGTTTATGAATCGCAAACTTGGCAATGATATGAGAAAGGAGCAAGTGACCGTAGTACTTTGTGCTGGAATCCACACATGTCTTTGAGAGGAGGCAAGGCCAGGCAAAAGTCATTAATCGCCGGAGTTTACTGCCCTGCTTCTTATTTGAGGCGTCATGAATATGGTCAGAAGCCACCTCCACTAAAAGGCAAGAAAGCTGGCATAATAGTATTCGCACGTGATCCGGGTGTGCATTGGGGTTTTCAGCATCAATCACCTGTACACAATATTTAATAGCATTAGTCGAAATTCTTCTGGCTACAAATTGTATAAGCTGTAACAACATATAAATAACGGTATAATGAAAGATTTTGGTCATTACCCCCAACCCCTTCGCATCTACTTCGTTCAGCAGCACGTTAACAATATTGTCAGTGCTTTCAGAGTCAGGCATAGGCGGTGATCCAACAAATTCATCCCCTTGGCCATTTTCAAAACAATATGCCATACATGGAATCAAGATGTACTGGATGATTTTAGCCTTTAAGTCCGGCGAATACTCAGCGTCACGAAATACTTCGACAAACTTTAGGAATGCCTTTCGCTTCCATGCAACCGAGTAAACTGATGTTACGATGTTTTCCAGAAAGTTTTTCAGGAACTGAAAGTTTTCCAAAATTAAATTATTATAAAATTTGGTATTTGGCAAATGTACTCAAATCTGCAGTTAAAGTTGCTGAGCTCATAATTAACTTGCCTGGTATTGAGTGATACTTCTGCCACAGAAGGCATACAGTAAGGAAAATAGCAACTTTATATCTTCCGGATTTTCCTGGAAGTATATCAAGAGGAGCTTCGCAATCAGCTGCGGTTCCTTCCAGGCCTGAACATCCAGACGGCCGTTGCTCACATGTATTCCTTGGTGATATTCAGGTGATTCCCAGAGCGTTCTCAATTGTTGCAAAATTCCAGACTGATTCATAATCCATTTTCTATCCTCATGGCAGATGATTGAAACGGTTTTAACTCCCATAAATTGAATATCTGACATCTCTGAATCAGTGAATTGGCTTGGTTCGTCCATGTTTGCAGCGGTTTGCTTAATACTTAAGCACTGGGCAATTTTGTCAGGATTGTTCTTAATAGCTTCACGCAAGCTTGTGGAATTTGGTTGTTCCAGAAAATACAGGAAAAATCGATTCCACTCTGGCTGTTGCAGATATGGCGGTGCAAACACAAGATTGATGTATTCATTAGGTAACTTGAGCAAGAACTTCATCAGGTTTGCTCGAAGTGGGCATCCTTTTCCAAGTAATAACGCCTTTTCAGCTTGCAAACATAATTTACACAACGGCTCTACAAAACGAGATGTGGTTTCCGCAACCAACTCGAAAAGGTCAACAATAGATATTGCAATTTTTAGTTCATGTGAACCACTTCGATTCGGATTCTTGCTGTGGGCAACCAGAGCGCATTCCAAAAATCTACGAAGAATCTGCAAAAGGGTTTCCCAAATCTTCCCATTGTAGTGGAGGTCTGGAAATAGCTGGTACATATAGGAAGCTTGACGTAATCCCTCCATTGTAACCGCCTTAATACTTGTTAGAGTGGCTATGCTGGGCCGTGCTGCAGGACTCGCCTTACATTGAGAAAAATTAATAATTGTTAGTAGTATTAGCATTAATACCTAACTTTACCCGACTCAACATTGAATTATTTATACTAAGCGCTGTTATGTGTAGCACTTACGGTAACCATGTCCAAATCGACTGTATTTTCTTCCATATATCTTTTCATACATTCAAACGCCACCTTTTGAAGATCCGCATTTGGGCTCCCAAGAGCCTTCAAGAAAATATTTACGATTTTCTCTTTAGTGGACGGTCCTACAACACAAGCCAGTACCTTCAATATTGCTATTTTGACTGGCACCAAATTCGTGACTCCCTTATAGCAAGGCAATTTATAGAGAGCAGCATCATCATTTTCGCTCAAATTCAAGAGTTCTGTCACAAATCCTCGATGTTCTGCAGTTGCTACGTCTATTCGAAATAATTTTGGACTCAAATTCAAGCAAAAACTATTTCCATCTAAAATCCCAAGCTGAGACTGAAGGGACTGATGACGGATAAGATGTTTCTTTGGGGGAATCATATCCGTTATAACACTGACATGGGGTTGAATCACGGCTGACAAAGTCTTGCCTTGAAGTTCGGCTAGAAGTTTCAGACTCTTCAAGGACTGTTCACGAACATTTGTAATGGAACTGGTAACTTGTCTGACAAACTCAATTGTCACTTCCGCAATGGATTTTTGCTTGAGTAGTTGCAAATGTTCATCTTCAATTTTTAGGCAGACTCTTAGGACCTTGTCCAGATTGTTTTTTGCAGCTTCCACAGCTCCACTTGAGACTTCTCCAGTCAAATCCGTTAGAACAAAGAGCATCGCTTTGAGAATATTGATGTGATGACCCAGAATCCATTTTGACGACATATGATCCAGCAAGAAGTTAATTGCATTACAACCACCCATCTTACTATACCAAGCCCGCTCGTAGCAAAGAGTACAGATCTTCTCTGAAAAGTATTCAATCATAGGTAGAGAACAAGCTCGTTCTTTAGAGCCGACTACATTGATAAGGAGGTTCATCAGGACGGATATACATAGGAAGACAGGCTTTTCAAACTCCTTCTCTTCACTGGAGAGCACGGAGATGGCTGCATCAAATAAGACATATGGATCCATTCCGGAATACTTGCCCGCAAGTGGCCCAATCTGTTGAGCAACTGCCACCATTCCATAGTAACGGATTAATGGAATAATAAAGTTGTAGACTTCCTTCTTCATTTCTGTGATAGAAGCAGCGACAAACATCCCACTCAAAGCTGTGGCTTGAACTTGTCTGGATTTCTCGTCAATGTATTTGTGAAGTGAGACTGCAGTAACTTCTTGATCACGCATGAAATGGTGAAGCACGACTTTGTTTACGTTGTTGCGGTCCTCGTCTGGGGCCATACTGGAGGATAAATATGTTTTTACCAATTCCCAAGCCTGTTTCTTATAATAAAACTCAGCAGTTGGTGACTTTAGAGTTTGAAAGGCTGATGAAACCGATTTTTCAATCGGTATGAGCACTGTCAGCTTGTGGTCTTGAAAATGCAAGACAACTTGTGGGCCTTGATTCGTTTTGTCCCCGTACTCTAACTTTTGAGGCTCTACTAGCATCTTTCTGTTACTCCCTCCAAACTTCCCGAGAATCCTAAAATTCGAAAAATATACCAACTAAGTTTTCTAGCAGTCAGGAAGAACTCGTAACTACTTGGAAAATTACACTTATCTAAGAATTCTTGGAAAATTACACTTAGCTAAGAATTCTTGGAAAATTACACTAGCTAAGAAGACATACCTGAAAGCAACAGTTGCAGTAGCGTCGTTGGGATTTTTTAATGTCCTCCACAGCGCCTGCATTAGATCCGCTCTGACAGGTTGAATATGTTCATATAAGAATTCAGGCTGAAGATTGTCGACACACAACTCGAGTGTTCGGAGACCCTGGCTCACAAGAGTTGGAGACCCATTCAAAGCTGACACGAGCGGATCCATGAGCATCGGTAAGTAAGGCAAGAGGCTACTCAGCCGAACAGGAACAGTGAGACAGAGTTCGACAAATAAGTCTTTCATGTGTTGCTTGTGAAGTCCACTTTGCAGGCTGTTCAGACCTGAGGGTTGGAAAGAATAAAGTTAATCGTCGTTTTAACTGTCTAGTCATGTTTATCCAAATCCAAACCACCCAAGCATCTCCTGAGCTTGAAGTAAACAAGTCCGAATACATTGACTCAAAACTTCATTACCTTGCAAAAGACTTGGGAGCAGAGGAAGAAACTCTTGATACAGAAGATCGTGACTTCCTCCTCCGATAGAACGAAAGAGGGCACGGAGCAGAAGGAAGTAATTGTACGGATCTTTGGCATTCAATGCCAATTCCATGGACCTATGCATAATGTCAATTCAATTAGTTTGCAAGCAAGTGTAATGTATTAACAGAGCAACAACCCAGTTTAAACCGTACGTACCTGTTGACAATTTCTCGCAAATGAGGTCGAAGCATTTGCTCGTTTTCTGATGGGAAAAGGCTAACTGATCCGAAGACCAGCTTGAACAGACGCAAGTACAGATTACTCTTCTCAACATCGTCTCCCATTTCCGGCATTTTCTCCAGCAGAAACTCAACAAGTATTGTTGCAAATACAGCCGAGGTAGCCGGGTTGGCCAGAAGGTTATTTGCTATCACTTGAATAGCATTGTTTTTGTGAATTCTTTCCACCAGCATTTCTACGCGCACCGTATACAGTTCTCGGAAGGTGTACGTGTTAAGGAGTGTAAACTGAAATAAGAAGGATAAGGATCCTGTAACTATTTTCCTTACTGAATCGTAAATAGTAAAGGTTTGGTTTTGACAATAGTAGCTTTTTTTGTTAATCGGTTTCGATATTCTAGACATACCGCCCCGGCAAAATGCTCCAATACTTCCTTCTCTTCCTTAGACCTTACACCTTGGGTACTAATTGGCCGTTGTGCAATGTATACTGTTTGACCATGTGCATTGGTTACAGGTCCACTAATCGAATAAATGTCCAGGGCCTGAAGACCCCACTTCATTAATCGCAGAAAAACTTCAGTCTCTTTTGAATTAAATTGCTTGTACACCGGTGTAGCAGAGGCTTCAGCAACAGGCGTCTAAAAGATAAGTTTTATACTTAAACTTGATTTCTGGTCATTGCATTGCTAACCCCCTAAGCCATGATTCTGCGTTTGAGAAATGTTACCTTTAGTTTGCATGATGCAATCCCCCAGGAAATCGTCTTTACAGCACAAACTACTGTCTTCACTAATGTTCTACATTCATGGAACAGATAATGCTGCATTGGGGTGGTGGGAAATCCAAAATGACGACTTTCGTCTTTTCCAAGCGGATCAAGTCCTGAGGAAAACCCACGATTTAAAATATCTTCTGCACTTTGTTCTAATTCGGGCTTCTTGTCTTTTTCGATCTGTGCTTGAGCAAGTGCGTCGCTGTAATAATAGTCAAATATATTATAAATCCGCGTTCCAATATAGCTATCCGGCATAATAGAAAATTAGCTATTAAACTTACAATTTGTTGTTGAAGTATGGAATATGCACTTTCGACACTATCTTAAATTTGTATACCAAAACATCCAACATTTTTATTAGAATTTCCCGCCCATTTCCATTTTCAGCTTCGTTCTTCAGCCGAATACTTTCAACAAGGTTGAAAAGAAGTTTGCAGGACATAGTCTGAATGCTGAAATTTCAAAATCATAATCATAAAATGAAACATGAACACTATATGAGCTCCACAATCAAACTGTTCACCATTTACCTTAGCGGAAGACTTTCATCGTGAACATGGTAGGAGAAAAATGTAACAGCTTTACTTAGATCTGACAAACTCAAATGCTGCCTAACGTGGTGCACAAGATCGGCCAAAGTGCTGTACGCTAAGGGTCTCATAGTTTCATTTACTGTCCACCCTTTTCCCAGCAATATATCTTCGTCGAACAGCTTTTCCATGTGTGGGACAAATTCTGGTAAAATAAAGTAAAAAGTTCAACGTGGTAACAATATCAATTATAGGCACATAAGCCCAACATTCGTAATAGTAAGAGTCAGCTGTAACAAAAAATGATCGGCTGAGTTTCAAATCAAGATATTCCCTTACTGAAACGGAGATCTGTCGCCATGATGTGCCTAGCTGCAATAAATAATTCACGACGTAGATAGGCCACTTCCATTGGGCAGAGTGAAAGTAAGTTAATCAGGCCGTTCACAAGTAAGTCACTGTGTTGAATCACTAAATCTTGATACAACTTGATTATGTAGGCGAGAAATGACAATGTTTTTACTTGAGCTCCCATGAATTCCACAAGTACTTCCTTATTGAATCCTGTGCTTGTTCTGGAAAATATAGAGGTTCAGCAAATATTGAATAAGGTCAATCCGTGGCACACATTGTGAGCTAAAGCTTAGCTAACACTTACCGATGGTCTTCATTAGGTTGGAGGGTAATAGTTGACATAACTATAGGAATAAAATCTGCAACTTCTTGTTGCACGTTCGTCTTGTATATTTGATACATGAGAACTACAATAATCGGGAGCTCTTGAAGAACCTTCAGTGAGTTCTTTGCTTTTGGAAGTACACTATACTGAAATACCAAGTTAAATACAAAGCATTATGTAAAGCTGAAAGTACTCAGATAGCAAACCGATTTGAAGCTCATGATATTACGGAAATGAAGTATTTTTCTCACCGAATGGTTAAGACCATCTGGAGTCTTCTTATCGCTTTGAAAATTTGTAACTGCATAAATTTCTTCCAATGCCGGACTACTACTGACATTTACTTCGTTAAGATCTCTGATCTTAACTTGGTTTTTAGGTTCAAATATTTTCTCCATATGTCGAGGAAGGTCCTTATAAACTGAACGTACAAATTCTAGAAAATTCTGAACTTCGACTGTAAACGGAGGTCGGTATTGTTTGTGGAGCTCAATAATAATACGAAGACATATGAGGACGTTCTCTTCGTTGTCAACACCAAGCAGTTTGAACACTCCGTTGAGGATTTGTCGGACATACGGTCTAAGGAGATCATTCGAAGGAAGACGATGCACGAGGTCAAGTACAGCTTTTCTAGCTTGCTATATTTCCAAATTAAATATATGTATTAAAGAATTTAAGAAATAGCGAACTGGGGAAGTAAGGTGCACATAGTAATTAAAGAAATTAAAGAAATATAAATTGAAGAATTGAATAATTACCTGCATTTGATACTCCGCAACGAAATGAGGCTCTCCATCTTGTAAAAACTTTAAAAATATTGGAATTGCTTGTTCTAGAAATGCAGGATAGTGCGGAGAGGCGAGAAGGGTCTGAAAATAAAGATATAAGGATTTTAATTATTCTGAGCGAGAGGAGCTGAACACAATCCTCTTCCTCTAATAAATAGCCTTTCGTCTGTTCTACTATGATTTTAGCAATTTAGATTAGTACATTCACTTAATTAATTGTAAATGTAAAATGAAAACAAAGCTAAGGCTTTAGCAGAAATTAAATAATGGGGAATGGATGAAATGTATGTCAATCGTCAGCATGAACAAATTTAAATAACTATATTTTGTATTTAGACGTTAGACTGGTTTAATTTCTTGGGACATAATTCAAGCATCAACATATTAGTAAATTAGATATTAAAAACGTAACTTTTTACATTTTTTTGAATTATTCTCTATTTTTAAACCCTAGACACCATACATACGCTGAAGCAAGAAGAGTATTCTTATGTCAATCACCAGGCATACTTAATTAACAAACGCCGGTACGCGAAATTCAGGGCTTTATGACATACAACAATAACAAATATTATCTGCAACCTGATTAGGTATAAATTATCAGTTTTATTATTGGAATTTATAGGTCATAGGTGTACATTTGACACTGTACATGGGAATGGGACGTACCCTTAATTTGTAATAATTAGATAAATCATGATAGTGCACAGACAGCATGAGTAATAAAATAAATAATTTTGAACTTGGCGCGTTAAATTAGCCGGGTTAGCAGCAAAACTGTGTCAATAAACTAACCTCGAAGTTGTCTGCAATTTCTTGGACGATTTTCAGTTTGGCTTCACCTTTGTCCACTACCACGTCGTCCAGGAGCTTGGGCAGGGATTCTGTGAACGTAAAACGACTCATCACTGACAAATAATCACTGATTAACTGATGTCAAGTCATAGCTTTTCCAGTGACCGAGAAATAAGTGCCGCCGAATGAAGAGCTACTTTGTGCTGCAGCTTCACCAGGTTTGAATTACACTCATTTCGAGCTTCTACAGTGACAGTACTGCTTTGAGTTTTGAGCTTTCTCAGGTTTTAGAGTCCTTTGCAGGTTGGGACGACGCGACGACGACGTCAGCTTCAGACTTGCAGGCGAGCAGTGTCATCGCCTTTAGAATTCCATTTCCCAGATTTGGTACCTTATATGGTACTAGGTACAACTTATACCACGGTAGATCTTATACTACGCCCAATAAAATAATATGTCGTCTTCTGATGCTTTAAGTCGCCCTAGCCTAGGATAATTCCTAAAGCAGTCAGCAGTCGCCTAAAATAGCAGGCATAAATAATTACAAAATTGGGTAAATGCTCCTAATCATACGTCAATTAGCAATTTAAAAAAAACTCTATGTACTAATCTTAAGTGCAGAAAGCATAACTGGATTGAGCTCGTTTTTAACTTACATAACTTGTCAGAGAGATGGACATTCATGCTTAGATACTGGAGTAGTCTGATTTCAAGTTCAAAATGCAGGAATAATAGGTTCCTCAGAAGCTTGAGTTTTCGACGCATTACTGATTTCTGATTCTTGGCCAAACAATGGAGGCTGTGTGCGGGCAGATGTGTATTGAAAAAGTAAACGCACTAACACAGCTTAATATCCCTGTAGAAATAGTAATGTTGTTTTGTATTTCTAGTCTCGTCTTGATTGTTGTACCCAATATTACACGGAGAAGTATGGATGTATTTTATGAAATCATGCAAAAATATCCTCTATTGTCATCCTGGAATGAGAA
>VNWX01000657.1:0-19601 GCA_009869905.1 Ceratophysella communis | reverse complement strand
CGAAATTATGATTTTCCGATTAAAATTCTATTTCAGGTGGCGGACAATGCTTCAGACCGGGTAGCACTGATTGGCAAAAAACGGCTAATAGTGGAAGAAGACATTGAGTTAGGAGGGGCAGGCGGCGACCGTGCAGATCGGAACATAGCTCCTCCGCCGTGGATCGATGACCTTCTTGACATCCGGTATAACTGCACGCTCATTTCGCAGAAATGCAAGGAATTAGATGCTCTGCAGAATCGACATGTTCAGCGCCCCACTTTTGATGACGATGCTGGTACAGAGCTTCAGATTGAAGAGGTCACACAGAATGTCACCAGGGTAAGCAAAATTTGCTATTGAAAACCTTATTTTTGAACGTCTATTGGCTTGGATGATCTAAAGTTCTAATTTACCTTTACAGCTTTTCGGTACTTGCCATCGGTTAGTACAGCAAATGCAGAGTAAGGGCTCCAAATCGAGCTGGAATGAAAAGCGGTTACGAGATAATGTGGTCAAATCAGTGGTAGCTTCCTTGCAAGAACTCTCGCAAGTATTCAGATCTAGTCAAGGCCAGTACCTAAGGAGTAAGTTACAGAAGCCTAACGGATTGAGAATCAATTTCGGACATTTCAAGTATTTTTTAATTCCTTCACAGAAATAACTGCTCGGGAAGAAATGTCTAGCCGCTATTTCGATTTTCCGGATATAATGAGTGATACCTCTGCATATAATTACGACGATGTGTTTCTGGAGTCTGAGGTAAATCAGTTCAGACAAGTTGCGCTTCTAAAATAATTGGCGTAACAAATAATATAGGTATCATATGCCTTTTTCCAGTCAGCAAATCGAAATCCCCAGTGGACCCAACAACAGCTCCTCGCTCTAGAAGAAGATAATGCGCATTTAGTAGAACGAGAGCGTGAAGTTCAGCAAATTGTGAAATCAATTGATCTAGTCAAGGCCAGTACCTAAGGAGTAAGTTACAGAAGCCTAAGGGATTGACAATCAATTTCGGAAATTTCAAGTATTTTTTAATTCCTTCACAGAAATAACTGCTCGGGAAGAAATGTCTAGCCGTTATTTCGATTTTCCGGATATAATGAGTGATACCTCTGCATATAATTACGACGATGTGTTTCTGGAGTCCGAGGTAAGAAAATTAGGACAATTCGCTAATTAAAACCATAATTTTACGCCGAAATGTGATTTTTTACCAATTGCGCATTTCGTCTTTTTGCAGTCAGCAAATCGGAATCCCCAGTGGACCCAACAACAGCTCCTTGCTCTAGAAGAAGACAATGCCCATTTAGTAGAACGAGAGCGTGAAGTTCAGCAAATTGTGAAATCTTATCCTTGACTTGAACACCGTCTTCCGAGAATTAGCGCATATGGTCCAAGAACAGAGTGGACTAGTGGACCGAATTGACTATAACGTTGAGAATACTCAGGTGAAAGTGGAAGAAGGTGTGAAGCATCTTCAGAAAGCTGCCAATTATCAGAAAAGAAACCGGAAGTGCGTTTGTATCTTCTCGACCGTAATGATCACTATTCTTATAATTATTCTCCTCGTCGCCTTCGGCACGTGAGAAGTCAAGTCTCTCTGAAGTCTGCATCTGCAATTCTTATGCCTGATCTCTGCTATTTAAATCGGTAAATACAAGTTATATACTTAATTTCGAAATGTGCTTTACGATACGATTAGAACCGGTCAAAGCGTGCGTGCCCGTATCAAGAAATAATATTTATTTAATGAGCTTAATTTTCGCGTTATCGGTACTTCTGTATTTATTTTTTAATATCCTGATCATTTAAAATTAAACTCGTGTGAAATGTAAAAGTCAATAAAGCATTCTTGCGTGCGCCCTCCGCGCAGTAATCAAAAAATCGCCTGCTTTATTTTCAGAGAAATAGGGCTTCTGAGGTTGGTGATATTCTACTAATTTCGTTCTGAACATAAGTTAGCTCGATTGGCTTCTAGAATTACAATAATAATTCATTATTCCAATCTCTATTTTGTATTTAATCTTCATAATGTTGCAGCTATACAAGACAAGAGCTCAGCTCTTCATTTGATATACGTAAATAAATCTGACTTGCTTAGTTTTATACTATCGGAATGCTTCAGCTCGAATGGAACCAATGAAACTTGGAACAAACGACTTTAAAATTTAAAGTCAATTATTTCTGCTTTATTTTCAGAGAAATAGGGCTTCTGAGGTTGGTGATATTCTACTAATTTCGTTCTGAACATTAATTAATTAGCGTAGCTCGATTCTCTTCTAGAATTACAATAATAATTCATTTTTCCAATCTCTAGTTTGTATTTAATCTTCATAGTAATGTTGCAGCTACATATACAAGACAAGAGCTCAACTCTCCATTTGATATACGTAAATAAATCTGACTTGCTTAGCTTTATACTATCGGAATGCTTCAGCTCGAATGGAACCAATGAAACTTGGAACAAACGACTTTAAAATTTAAAGTCAATTATAACTTACTAACAATACTAAAGATAAGAGTCGATAAATATTGAGATGAGATGTATTCTTATTGCCGTTAAAACGCCATTAGGGAACGTCACGTCGTCCATAGTAGATATTTTTAAGAATCGTAAGTAATTCGGAATTAAATTCAAATGACTAATTACGACTTTCAGCTGATCATTTAGTACAATATGAAATAGGCCGATCGTAAGAGCAGAAATTGTCATACGATTTTAGATTTTTTAAACATAGTAGAAGTAGACCTTCGATAAGTCGCTTACCTCCACAAATCAGCACCATACACTTTGAAATCGAAGTTTTAATATTGGAAATCACAATTACAAATTACGATCTGTAATTTGGCTTTCTCCAACGAAATAAATACATTTAGCTAACTACATACATACTATATTGAATATTCATTTGAATAGCGTCACTAAAGGTACTTGAGGTTACGGGAATGTTCAAGTTTGGCGTTACAGAATTAAAGCTAGATACTCGTATATGTTAACACATGCTTGACATATGGGTCAATGAAAGCATTCGAACCCAAATTAATCCATGAATACTTAATAGCGCTAATTTCTAATAAGTAAATATTATTTGGAATACTGTACAGGTTAAGGATATTTTTCCCCAAGGTTATTCTACGATGAAATGAACCTATCTAACTAAATAACCTAATCATAACCGTAATAGGACGCCTATTTCTATCAGAACACTAAATACAATAAGTGCAGCTAAATATAACTCTTTATATTTATAATAACAATAATTCGACTTTCGAATTCCGAAACTGGCAAGATGTGAGGGGTTTTGTTCGTTTAAAGCTCTCCAGATAATTAGTGACTGCTTGGGTAACTTTGTGAGTTGTCCATTCCATCAAAAAGTTTAGAATTTTAAAGCTGGAAATTTAGTTTTCAGCCATGTCTTTACTTTTGTGCGAGGAGATGACATGGGCATACTTTCGAGTCATACTTCACTGAAATTCAGACATTAAAAATCACATATTTTAGATATTTTTTACTTTTACCTATTTAAATCGTTAATTACTTACGATGCCTGAATAGATTGAGTCTGTAAGAATAAAATCTTTCATGATCAGTTCTTCTTTCTTGACCGTCGAAGATTCGGTCGGCTGGTGCTGCTTATTTGAGTCGGGTTTCCTGGGAGGTACTGCAGGGCTCTGCTGTGCTTGAGGAGGATGTGCTGAAACATGAATATTTTGTGCCTCAACTAGACCGCCATGACCCTGACTATGCGGAGGCGGCGGAACGGGATGAGCCCCACTAATGTGATTGGAATGGTCACGATCACGCAGGTCAATCAGATCGGTGGTATCCACCGCTCGTCCAGTCGGTGGAGCATTTTCTTCCGACTCTTCTGGTTCGATGACATCGATTCTGACCCCAGGATGCTGGCCCTCAGTAGGTCCTCCGCCTCTTCGTCCCTCGGGGTACTCATGCGTCGTCTCAAGGTCACTAATACAATGCAAAAGGGAACTTGTCGAAGAGACTCCAGAGGAACTACGAATACTTGTCATGCTCTCGCTACTACAAGGGAAACCAATTCAAAAACAAAGCGAATGGGTTAAAAACAAACAGAAATAATCAATTAAGATCAAAATCAAAATAGGGTAAAAATTAGTATCAATGGCATTTTCGCAGTTTCATGCCAAAAACCAATGCAAAAATCCAAACCCTGAAATTTACCTGAAAAACTGGCGATTTTTCAGAGCGTCTGCGGTCATCGGGCCTTGACCGCCAGATTGCTGCTGCTGCGGACCGTAATTCCAGGAAAGTCGCTTATGGATCGATGAATCCTTATCTTTGTTGTTTTCTTTCTGCAATTTGGGAAGATTATGTGTATAAAAATGGGAGGTCATTTTCTCGAGCCGATCAAATTATAGTTTACCTTGATATCTTCAATGGCACCCGCAGTGTAATAACGTTTGGCATCAGCCCGCTCGTTTCGCGCTAAACGTTTCCCAATGACGGCATTGGAATTTCCAGGCTCTGGCTCCTGATCAGGATTACTATGGACAATCTGCACATCGTCCTCTCCAGGACTCGGACTGAGGTCATGGAAAAACTCCTTCCGGCGTACTTCTGGACTATGCCTGGAATTACTGCTGCAGGGTGTTGGCAGCGGTGGGGGCAGCGTTACCGGTGAAGTATCGTTACTCGGAGGAGTTACACCTCTGAACTCTGGCACGTGGACATCAAGGCTAGTACATTTTTCAGGACTCAAAATGTTCTTAGCTTTCTGCAAGGGTGGGTTTCGGGATTGAAGCAGGGCATGTGACCGCCGCAAATTTCTTGGTGACGGCGGTGGATAGGAAATACCTCGATGAGTTGGGCTGAGTAGAGATTTGGGCACGACGAGAGAATGAATAGAATAGGCCGGCGGGGAAGAATCCGAAGCCGAGGTTAAATTGGGCAGAGACTGACCTGACAAGTTTGGAACTGGGATTTGTACGGAGAGCGTATTCGGGGTTGGGGACTTGGACATGAAGACACGCCTGAGAAAACAGAAAACCAAATGAACCGTTAGATATGACCGAACATTAAGTTTCATGGGACATGACGAAATCCACATAGGGTATTCATACCGCTCCAGCCGTGGTGATGTCGGCCTACCAGGTCCTGTTTCTGTGCTCAGAGAGCGTCCCTTGATCAATGACACTCCGGACTGTTCAATTCCATTTCCATCATCGGAACTGAGGCTCGAACCGCGAAGCTCGTGTTCAAAGCTGATGGCCCGACTCGAAATGGTCGAAACTTCATTCATCTCGACCGAACCGCTGCTTTCCGGAAACAAATTCAATAAAATCCATTAGTTTGCTAGAAAAGATATAATCCAATTTCGCGTTCAAAAATTGAAAAAGTGATGGATGCAGATCTCATAGGATGGTGTCCCAGCTTTCACCACTGTTATACCTCTAGAAGGCTGTTGATATTCAGTGCAGGAATGGGTATTAGCGAGCGCTGTTCATTCATTTTTTTTATTAAACTAAAAGATCAACTTTGAGCATAATACTTTCTGAATTGAGCATTTCGGAGGCTCTTAGGAAATCGATTTTAAAGTGCACTTAGGAAGCAGATCAGCTCAATGAAAGGATTAGTCAAGTAAAACGATACTTTAAAAGACTGTAGTGCAATAGATAGAGGCACGATTCATGTGAGGGGATTGGGCTTTCACCAGGAGAAAGTTACGCATACGGCTTGTGGCATACCTGTGCGAGTGGACAAGGCTTGAGAGTTGACTAGCCCGACTTGAACCTCCGCGTGGACTTCGGGAGGTCAGATATATGACCCCACTTGCTTCGTCTTCATCCAGGATTTCTCCAGGGTACTCCAAGCTCTCCTGAAACGCATTTTTTTTAAGAATTCAGGTGAAAATTCAGCTTTCCTAATCAGCTCCCTTATGAATAACTATACTTTCTCTCTTACCTTGTGCTTCGCCTCAGCATAGAGCTTCTGAGCCTTTTTGATATGTTCAATCCAGACCTTTGACTAGCTTGGGCTCGGATGAATGGAATGTAAGGGCCGCGGAGGCCGTGCCATACTCGTTGAGGAACACGAGGCCGAAAGCCCCTGGGTCCTTGCTCAGCTCTCGAACGAGCAGTCGGTCTACGGCGTAGGGTTGACGAATTACCTTCATCTTCTCACCCTTCCGTCCCATGGGCTTACAGACCAGCAGCATGTCCGTGAAGAGAAAACAATGGCCATCCATCTGGAGGATACAACAGCGTGAGTTAGTCGAATTATTTATGCGTACCCTATGCCATATATCAGGCTCTGTCTGGAAGCGCTCAACCGGGCAGATTTATGTTCACATTCCGCTATTGATTCCGCCATTACTTTCACTTGACAGAAACAGAACTTCGACCTTCAATAATGCTAATCTCTAGCTCGGGCAATTTGTTCATGCCTTGTGAAAGTCGTAATGCTAAAACACGCTAAAAGGGAAAGCCCAGAACTTCTTGCCCTGTCGGCTGTAATTTGCAGTAAAAACTGAAGCATGAACCTATAAAACTTGTCAACTGATTAAGCAAAGTGGAGTGACGAGTGAAAGTTTTTGCATGCGGATACGAAAGTAGGAAATCACTATTTTGTTATACGTATTGTTGAGAATTGTAAGTATTTCGAGTTTGGAGCAAGGCCATAGGCTTAAAATAGCAATAAAACTTAAGAGTGTCACCTTGGACGTAAAAGAGTCCTTAATTTTCAAATCACTTTCGAAGAGAAACCAGCGGCGTGTCGATCCACAGCCAGGCATTGGATGAAACAGATCCAGTTTCGAGTGTGACTTGACTACAGCTTCCAACTCATCTTCACGCGTTTCCTGAAACAGATTCGAAGAAAGTGGCAATCAGCATCAGAACAGAAGCAACCCACCACTTCGTCTCCCAAAATTAATTTCAGTGAACAAGTCGACTCAGGGAGGTCAGGTGACCTTTCGTTGGCTCTCTTTTGAATATAGATTAAAATATAATTCGACAATAATAGAATTCGAGCAGATCAGCTCGAATCGTGTGCGAATCTACACAAGAATACGACTCGGCTTAGGTGTTTCACCGAACTCGTATTAAACTCAAACTAGAGTATGCAGGGCATAGAACTGCTTCGAGGCCTTCAGAAAACTTTAATTTATAGCTTTTTCTCGTATTCCACACGGCCACAAGTTTAACAGCTTCTGAGCTGAATGACGCATTGTACACAAACATACGGCACACCTCGCCACTTTATTGCTACACTTTCCCCCTCAGAATTCCAACTTCTTTTTTACGACCGAGAGCGTTTTGCATGTGGGCATGACCTCATCAAATGCAATCGGATTAGAAGCAAGCAAGAAGCTAATTAAAAAGAATAGTGTGGGAGACGAGGACGAGGTCACTTGAGTCGAGGTTATACGGATTTTTAAATTGAAATTACTCATAAGTGAGCGCAGGGAGTCCTGCCCATTTACTCACCACAACATCATAGGCTTCAATTCTCTCGGCAATTCCCTGGAGTCTCTCTGCATCTTGGCGACTTCGTAGAGCTCCGTTCACGCTCTTCACGAACCGCTCCACGCTCAGAATCTGCGGAGAAAGCAAAAAGGCAATTGTATTTCTAATTAGGTTTTCCTTGTCATCATTCTTTAATAAATGTCAACCGAGGACAAGCGTCTGACTCCTGGTGACAAATTGCTTCTCGCTAGCTAACAGCGTCGGGAAATTGGAAACTACAGCAGAAGCGAGAGGCTAAGCCTAAATCTAATTGAAACCGATCGAGGTCACACAATAAAATTGCATAGTTCAAACTTCATACTACATTTTAGCATTTAACTTAGGACTAAAGCACTGAATAATCTAAATTATCTCTTACCATTTCCTCGACACATTTCCGTTGCTCAGGATCTTCGGTATGCTTGAGTATGGCCTTGAGTAGGAGAGAGTACTTTGGTCATTCGCTGCATGGGGCGGACAAGAATGTCCATTAGGCGTAGGCGATTGCATTCCTTCCGCGTCTCGCACCACTGGAAGTAATAAAAATACGTATTATTTATCTGACTATCGTTATTAATATATGCCTATGCGATCTGTATTCGACTATACATACCTACATGCACCCCGTCTCAATATTTTTTTCCAGATATCCGGGAAACTAAAGGTTCCAGTCCAGCTTATGATTATAATTCTTATCCCTATTAGAAATTAAGCTAAATATGGCAGCCTACTCATTATAAAGGACGGCAATTCCGTTGTATTGGCACATGCACGATTTTTTTTAAAAATTTAATGCAACTGGCACCTGAATAGAATTTAAGAACTGAATTGAATTTCCTAATTTAAGAAGTATAAGTACGGGTTATTACGATTCAAAACACATCCCAAGTTTTGCCATTTCGATTTTATCAGCATATCGAACAGCAAAAAAATACCTGATAAGAAATAATGCGCTCATTGTATTCAGGAGAGGTGTCTAGCATTCAACTACCAATACAATAGAGATTATTATTAAAACGACGCTAGTCTGTTCCACTCGGTATTCCAAACACGGAACCTCAATAGCTGTCGAGTTTGAAAACTCTTGGGACTCCAGGTCGATCTTATTATGAATTACTGAGAGCTTTTATGATGCATTATGTCTCATGTCGTTGTCGTTATGACTAAAGATGAAGGAGATCAAAATTCTCCGTTGGAACCCTCTAGAGTGCATGATGAAGTTTTCGAAGATTTGACATGCGAAGAGATGAATATGAATGAATATGACTTACGGCCAAGTAAGCCTTGAACAGCTCATTATCCTGATACTTCTCACGGCAGTACTGTTGACATTTAGTTTGATCCAGGCAGTAGCGGATATAGGCCTGACAAGTTGCTCCAAACTGAAAAAATACGGGAGAATATATTGGAATATTAGCAATGTGCAAATTAAAACTTTCCAGCTGTCGTGTGAAAAGACTTACCCGGAGAAAGCCAGTACGAAGCTCGGAGGGTTGAAGGGGTTGCTTGGAGCTCCTTGCCTTTTGTACCATAGGCAAAATGCAGTCGAGCCAAAGTGTTTTATTAGATTTGTAGATTTCAGGAATGTTACTAAAAAGTTGCTCTCGATCAATCTCATTCAGAATATTGTTAGCTTGGAGGTTGTAGAGACACGAGAGAAAGAGCTGTGAATTCCAAAGAAAGAACACAGAAATTACAACATACTCCTTAAATTAGATATTCCTTCTGGTTATGCTTACAGAATACGGATTAGATATTAGTGCGATCTGCAAGGACGAATCTAGGCTAGATCTGAGGTTACAGGTGACGCTGAAGATTACAAGCAGTTGCCTGATTTACGTCAGCGTAAATGCTGAATCCTAATAGAGCCTTACAGCGGACAAAACCAGACAAATTTTAAAAAGCCGCGTCGAAATCTGCTCTAAAGTTTAAAAAACTGGAAATCTCATAAATCAAAAGCAGGGTGTCGCATGTCCCTCAAGGGAAAGTTGACTTTCTCCCAAATCCCAAAACTTTCTCTTTTTTACGTCAGCCGACACTTGAGGCTTTGAGATAGCTTCTACTGAAAACGCATATGTGTCTCTTTCAAACTCTGTCTGAACATTGGCTCTGTTCCAAAATTCATGTCTAGAGAGAAGCTCTTTGGAAATTAAGGCTTTGGGGAAAGCATGAGAGCCAGACGGCTGCTATGCTGGAGTGACTGGGATTCGAAAGGAAAAGAGTTAAAAGGCTCTTTAATCAATTCAATTAATGCTCTTCAAGGTGACGGGCGCGGATGGGAATGATGACTTACATCAGTAATGACTTTCACGGTTCTGAGATAGACGACTTCGGTTTCGACCAACTCCCAAATGGCCGTCTGTTGCTGGCGACCTCGCTCACTCAGCTCACTCCAACCTGGCACAATGGACTTCCAGTCTTCTTCCAGAGCGTAGTTGGCTAAATAACAGAAAAATACAAGATAATTAACTTCTGACGAGACTCTAATCAAAAACTTTGCCATTGCTGCTCTTCAAAGGGGATACACTATGCGTGAATAATCATCTTGCACTCAAATGGCAGTTTTTATTAAAGACGTGTGTATCGAATCGAGCTAGAGCCTTAGTTTATTATTATGAACTTTGCAGGAAGACGTGTTCAGCTAGAAGAATGTGTTATGGCTTATCCATAATGCAGTGTGTGTGTGCATGTAAGAAATAAGGTGTTCATCCACTTGATTTATTAAGTTAGATTGGACCTGTAAGTTCATGCATATGCATTAATGGTAATGCTCCTACTATTTCAGGTCTAGCGTATGAAATCGTGTAGCCTAGAAATATGCTTTTCGCTCAGAAAACGAGAATAGTGTTCAGAATAAACAAAATATAAAATAAATCTTTGTAACGCTCATTGTGGCAGCTCCTTTCTCCACACTTGTTCTTGGACTGCCATTCTTCACAAGGTAAACGCATGTTACGTCGCGGAGAGATGGAATAGCAAGATTATGCCCCAAATGCTTGCCTTTGAACATCGGTAAGTTTCACAGACAGGCATCGCAATATAGGGTATCCATCGAAACATAATCTATAGCAGCTCAATACGCCTCGTTATCAGCCGAATCAGCGGAATGGCCATTAGAATTGGCGCAAGCGAACCGTCTTGATATCCGATTTGTTGTTCCGAAGTTTAGTGCAGATAAGAACGAGACAATATACTTTATGGCGAAAGTTGCTTTCTCTTTGTCTTCACAAAAGGAAGAAATCAGAGGGGCTTGGTCAGCTACTTTCAGACCTTTCCTCTATGTTGTTGGCTAGTTCTTGGAATATGTAATTACACCATGTCTGGCTGGACTCCAGCGAATTACGGAAAATTTGGAGTTACTTCTTTGGGCATAATAATAATAATAACACGCACATAAATGGTCTATCTGTATAATTTAACTTATTATCTGTTAGGCCAGTTTAACCTGAAAATCTGAAGCGGAATAAAAATATTATATAATACTGCATGTTCTCGTTAACTGCTTCAATTGAACAAATTTAGTCATTCATAATATCGAATATCGAAGTGAAAATCTCGCGTCTAGCGTCTGTACCTGATAGTCGATCGAAAATAACAGACTGAGCAGCCCAATCAAATTCGTTTACTATTTGCATAGGCTACACTTGTCTAGAGACTGAACTTTTCCTTTGTGCAATTACTGAGCTCAATGAGTTTTCAAAATTAGTTGCTTTCTTTTTGGTGTCTCAGTCTCGGAAGAAAACCTGAAAGAAGAAACGAGACACAAGAGAAAGCACTATAATTTAAAAAAGCACTTACATTGAACCTCGTCCGAATCCGAGTTGAGAAGAGTCAAAGTCGGAATTCCGTTCTTGGAGTACGAGTTCAGTTGCTCTACCAGCAGGTCCATTTTGGAGTTATCCTATGAAAAAAAATTAGAAAACGGAAATGATTAAAATATGCGACGGAACGCGTATACGAGGCAAAACGTGAGATTCCGTGTCTGAGGAATTACGAATTAGCCATTAGCCCGTGATTCGCGGCTGGAAATGTTGTACGCGTCTACTACAGAACTGGAAGTCATCATTAGCGGAGACGAAGTATTGTCTGGAACTTCCTTCTCATCCCAACCCAGGGGTGACATGGTCTTATTTAGTTTTGTGAACTCTTTCGCAAACAATTAAGTACGAGGTCTCACTTGGAGCGAGATTGTAGTCTGGCCTAATGTGCTCATAAATGAAGTCAAGGCAAGCCCCCCAAGTTGAACTTGGGAACGCAGGCAGACAGTCAAGGAGAAAGTTAGAAGAGAAAGTGATAAGTCTTGTGGAATATTCAGAAAGTCAGGAAACATTAGACAACGACATCGTTCAGAGATGAAATTGAGCGTGTGAGACACACAATAGATGTACCTAACTCTAACTCCGCAATATTCATTAGCATAACGCTGGCATGCTGTTCATTTCAAATTTTAAATCGGGTTTTACTGTCTGCTTCTGTGCGACTTTCACCATAGTATCTCAAATTTTGAATTTATTTATTTTTGACTCCGATCAAAATTTCAAAACGTCAAAAAGAACAACACGACCAAAATTAACTAGCAGATGATCTACCACCGTTGAATGGCAACAATATTTCGATTTGAATTATAAAAATTACCTTGTATGAATTTGAAAACAGTCCACTCCATCGATTACTCTGCTTCGTATTCTTGACTTTGAGTGAGCCTTCATGAGAAATTGACCCAGTAGTACTGTTCGCCGCGAGCGGCGGATGATGGAGGTGGTTTGAGAGGCCGTGGGTTGAGCTGGGGTCGAGATTGGAGGGATGCGGAAGGGTGCTCGTTCCAGGTGGAGTACCCACCTGGAGGCCTGTGTAACTTGGGTCCTCCGTCGAAGAGCTGAAGAACTTTCCCTTGCTCCGCTGCACAAAGAGAAAGCCAAAGTTGAAATGAATCAAGNAGAAAGCCAAAGTTGAAATGAATCAAGATTTTCAGATAACACGCTTTTCCTGTGTTCATTTCACGTGTTTGAGAGCACTTTTGAGGCTCTTATTGTATTACTGTCTTTCTAAATGAAGTGTTAACTTGATTACGAGAAGTGTTTTAGGAGCCTAATATCGTACTACAGAACGGCGAATACTTGCTATGCTTTCCATTCTTAAAGTGTTCACTCAGCACATATTTGTTGAATTCATCGCAAAAAATATAAACTCCTAAACTGCTGGACGGAAGCGACAACGAAGAATTGACTCGGGCTGAGTTGGTTCTTCGGTTGAGATTGCGTTCCTAATTGACTTGTGTGTGAAAGTGATGAGTCATTAAAAGGAAAGCCCTCACAAAGGAGACCCCGAGCTAATTTGGGCTCTGAGACGCTTTGTTCCAGCCCATAGACTTTATCACTGAGAGAGAAAGAGACAAAAGAAAGTTAGTGTTACGATACGAGAGAGAGATAGGGCATTTTGGCACTACTGCCACGGATACATGCCTCCAAATCCAAATTACTCGTTTTTTTGTTTTCTTGGCAAGAAGAGCTACTCACGCTATATCTAGAGCTGAAAATCTGCCCAGATCGGTACTTATCCTATAATTCAAGGGGCATATGTTTCGGAATTCGCAACCCCCAGTCGCTTATATACTCAATTTCCTATGCTTTTGTCTCGAAACTAAAATCTAACTCCCCTGTGGCGCCAGGCAATGGGGTCTAATTTCACTAGGCGGATAATTTATAGTCTTGGTCGTGAAATTGTGTATTGTTAGTCGAGCATGTGTACTTACACTTGAAGGCTTCCGAGAGGGCTGCTTGAAGGAGCGGGAGTGGAATTTCGGGTCGTGCTCTTTCGCTGCAAAAAGAGAAAGCACAAATAAATTAATAAAATACTTTTGCCTACTGAGAATTAGTTAATTGGACCATTTAAATTTTGAACGATTTGAATTGGACAAATTGAACGAGTCCAACAGATCTTACTGCCGGAAATCCCTGAGTATTTAATTGCTTGTCCGAACAAAACCTAATTTCAAGGCTAATTTGAAACCGGAAGTTATTACGCTATAATTAGTGAATTCAGGGCCTTGAGGAAAGTACCAGGCACCAGATTCTTTAGCTATATGTAATGGGACCACCACGCAATGCGTCATACGCGTCCAATTCCAACCCTCCCGTCACTCAAAATCCCACCAGAGAAAAGAGCTTTCTCGTTCAGATGTAAAATCTCATTTGGACTCGAAAGTCAGTAATTCAAAAGTCATCCGTCCATCAGAGTAAGACACAGAGGAAATCAATTCCATAGTCTTCTTGAGTCTCTAGGCATTTGAGTCGTTCAGACTCAAAAGTTCTCATGTAAGGTGTAATGCACCGAAGGTGTACATGAACTTTTACTGTCAGTTTCTGTCGTTTTAATTGGTTTTTACACAGGTCTACAGCCCATCAAGCATCTTGGGGATTTCGTATATTGAATAGGTGAACGCAGAGGTTCTCAAATTTCAAAATAAAACGGAAATTTGCTTGAATGCGAGATCTTACCACGAACAATGAGGTTTTTTCCAGCCACGAAGTAAGTGTCCGTGCTGGCAGGGGCTGGGAGCGGAGTTTTCGAGGAGTCCACAAAGACATTCACGGTCGTGAAACTTATATTCTTCTTGTCGAATAAAGGTCGAAGTGCATCTCTGTAATAAACAAAAGACAAATTTATGATATTTTAAAAGGCTTTATATTTCCCCGTGCATTATTCCAGAAATTCCGTCATTCAAATTCGATCTTCTTAAACCTTTTGAATAGTAATAAGCTGAAAAAATAACTCAATTTAGTTTCCAGACAATGTAGCTGTAGAAAATCGTCTATATCTCTGATCATTGAAGCAGATCACGTAGAAAATGACTCAGATTTTTATCAGCTTCCGCCCTCATCTAATTCCAGACGGGATACCTAAGTCCACGATCCCAGAAAGCGGAAAAGAGTGCGCTGGACTGGAAATCTACATTATATGAGATTTTTACTAACACTAACCCACGCTCCTTAGCTCGTCTGGAGTCTATAACTCATTTCCTGCCAGATATTCAATTTCAACTTAATCCTCTATTCAAATTTTGAATCCTACAGGGCCAAAATTTCAGCAATAATGGTAATTTCAGCTGGTATCTGAAATATTGAGGTAATAATATACGAGCTAGAATTTATTAACCTTTCACTTTTCTAAATTCACGTGCTAAACGCACGCAGCATATTTTGTGGCTGCGTTCACCGCTATGAGCTCTACTTTTTCACTTTCACTTCGCTTCAAAGCAGAAGCAGAAGAACCCTTGGCCATGTCTTGAAGATTCAAGTAGAAAATATATGATGAGAAATATCACATAAAACGTAATATGTACCCCCTTCCATGCACGCATCAGTAGTATTTCTCTCTTCAAAAAAAAATCTTCCGCAACTCCCTAACAACGCTGGTCATAAAGCAAAGATTCTTTCTTCATACATGGAAGATAAAGTAGATAGGATCTTTTTTGAAATTACTCATGCGTCTCAGATTTGGTTTTAGTTCTGAAATATAAGAAGAAGAGAACGAGCTTTACGGGAATTGGAACGAAAAGAATCTCCTTGGAAGTAGTAGCCTAAAGTTTAAAGGTTCGTCGGAGCTTGTGCCTTCGATGAAGAAGTGTAGACAGTCGGGTACGGATGAATCCGATTCAAAAAGAGAATTAGATTCTTTCTTCATACATGGAAGATAAAGTAGATGGGATCTTTTTTGAAATTACTCATGCGTCTCAGATTTGGTTTTAGTTCTGAAATATAAGAAGAAGAGAAGGAGGTTTACGGGAATTGGAACGAAAAGCAAAGCATATCTCTTTGGAAGTAGTAGCCTAAAGTTTAAAGGTTCGTCGGAGCTTGTGCCTTCGATGAAGAAGTGTAGACAGTCGGGTACGGATGAATCCGATTCAAAAAGAGAATTATTATTGTCAAAATGTATTTTATTTTGATCATTTAACTATAGCGTTTCATTAATAAGTACTTTATCGCCTCCGTGGAATCAGACGAACAAGTTATTTTATTTTGATCATCTAACTATAGCGTTTAATTGATAAGTAATTTTGCAATTTAAAGGCTCGTTAATGAGTAGCCAACAATGATTTTGACCTTGGGCATTAGCCCACGCTCTTTTTTATCACTTCATAAAATATTTCCAACGGCATACAACCTCTGACAAAAAATCCAAATGAATCTCAAAATTAATTAATAAACCGAAAATTATATACAGTCAAAACTTTTTGCATTCCGCCCCACTTTGACTGAAGAGATCTAAGCCCTCGTAGGAAATTCCACTTGTTTCTAGCTTGCATGCCTGGGAACTTTAAGTCCACTGTACCAAACCAAGAACTTAAGAAACGGAAAGACGAAGAACAAAGCACAAGCTGCTGAAATACAGAGGGAAGAGATGTTGAAGAGCTCTTGAGCTCATCTTGCAATGCATCTCAGCTGGAGATGATCAAAAGTGCTTGTAGAGTGCAGGGGCATTATGTTAGAGGGTTAGAGTGGGTCGACTGAGGGTCCTATGTACGTACAATAGCAATAGAGAAAGGTCGACTGAGGGTCCTATGTACGTACAATAGCAATAGAGAAAGTCTACTTGTAAAACTGAAAACTCAAGACAGACAGTGGCTAGGCTGAGATAAAAAGAGAAAGTAGAACAGAGGCGGACACCGAAAACCTTCTCTTCAATTAACCCACTCTTTCTATTTTCTCTGGAGAAAGCAACACTCGAAGACTTGGTTAGCCGAATTACGAGGCAGCTTGTCTGAAGACTAAAAATATCAACTGCATTTCCCCAGTGTCACGCATCATAGGGAGTTTTGGGGGCTGGGCACAGTCAAAACAAGTTAAATTCATGACAGGGACTGGTCCCAAATGCGAGAGCCATACCAGTGACAAAAATTTTGGTAGCTTGAACTCTACAATTATTGCACTATTCGATAATTTTTAAAATGAAAATCTTGACGACGTCCATTGTTTAAATTAGTTAAACATCCGAGAAAACGACTTCAACTTGGAAATCAAGTTATATTTTATATTTTCTAACCCGGATTTTCTAGCCCACTGTCAATTTCAGAGCAATTTCCCTGTTATAATCTTCATTAGATCAATATTTTGTATTTTTGGATAGCCGAAATTTTAGATATAACTTACCCTAAGCAAGTTCCACGTGTAGCTGGAAGGAACTCTTCTAGGCCGGATCCTAATTCTCCTTCGAAACAAACGCTGAAGAACTCCGAGCTAGACACCTGAAACAAAATTAAACGAAATTTTGGTAAGGCTTTTTAATTTGACTCTAGTTTAAGTCTACGGAAATAATTTCAATAATTCTGGACTATTTTACGGATCATGTTTTACGAATAGATCTTGACTATTTACCTGTGACCGGGCAAGTTTCTTCCGCCGTGTTTCCCTTGTCTCTGCAGGGGCTGGGACGTAGAGAAGTTGATCATGAGAAGTATCAGGTTCAGATCGACTGTCCATGTCCTCGTTCCGAAGTAACATGGCCGGATCCAGGTTGTCTATATGGGTCAAGCTCCGTGAACGACCCTGTAATTGAAACACAGTCGGGGTTTTACTTAATTGGATCTCCTTTTACATCCTTTTTCCCAGTAAACAAGCGGCGAAACTTTCATTGCAAGCTCGAGCTCAAGCCAAAACACATGAAGCAAATTTTGGAAAAAGCTACACAAATTGTACACAATAATAGCAATAATACTGGTCCGCCAGAATAGAAATTACCCTAACTCATTTTATGATATTTGCGATGCACGTCCACGGTTTCTAAAATATTTGACTTCAGGGAAGGTCATAAACGAAGGGAAAGTAAACTAGGAAGTAGTAAAACGTGTATTTGATTAACGAGAAAGGTGCTAAAATAGCTGAAGCAGACACGCAAGTCAAACTGTGCTCCATGACGCATTTTGACTCGATTTTGTTGAATATTTGCCCATATTACAGATTAGAAATGAATATCATAGCCAAAGCCATAGTCTATTAAAATCCATCAAAAATCGGATTTATTCAGAATAAGTAGAAGTCTCAGGAGTAAGAGAAATTGAACTTGTGAAATTATTGAAATTCTGGAGAAAGTTGAAATTAGTTGTTTGGCATGCCTTAATGCTTATACGGAGCATTTGTCCCGTGTGTCCCTCCAAATGAGTTTTGACACTCCACTTGGGAGATCCAATGCCGAACAACAAGGACTTGAGTTAGTTTTGTATGCCAAGAAGGGAAAAGGGAAATCCCTTTCAATAAGTTTCCAAACTTGGCTTTTCCCATCAAAGTTTGTTCTGAGATGAAGATGGGACTATCTGCTATATACTACGAAAACTTATTTAGTAAAGTTTCTTCTCCCCAGTCACTTTTTCTCATCATAGGAGATAATCTACAAGGAAATCTTGTTACTGTCAGTTTCACCCTATCATACGAGTTAGTGAGATTTTGTAGTCTCCGTCTGTACACTAAACTAACACACAGCTACCTATTATTCTACTCAGCCGTGAGAATAAGCAAGAGTGACACGGTCGCTTTTCTCTTGTCACTCAACGAGCTTAAGCACCGGCGGCGTCCCGTGTCTTCTGACATACTAGCCTAGCGGCTAAGCCATACCATAGACCATAGGTCGAGTCTGGTCATTTTGGCATTGAACATTTGATGGCTACTGTTCTGCTTCTCGGGTCTGGGGCGACGCCGAATACAATTTAGAATTTTGAAATATATCATTTGATAATCCAGATGAGTGTGCTGGCCAGGCCAGGTTTTAAGTCATTTTTAACGATAGCAAACCAGCCACAAGCATGTATGACCGCCTTAAGCCGACAAGGTCATACCCAGACACCCGTAAGCTTTCCTGTCTACAAGGCACATTATCATTAGCACCGAGATACAGTTTGTCCGATCTCGCATCTCGCCCTACTTCCTGTACACATAGAACACGAAGGAGGATTCTGTGCAGGAAGTTATGATAAGAATCAACCTTTTTCTTCTGTCACGATAAAGCCCATTACATCGTTTGCCTTGTAGTAGTCTAACAACTTTCTCTTTTCCTAACCCATCGTATTGTGTACTGGCATACAAAATAGTACATTTCCATTTAAACTGCGAATGAAAGCTCTGCAATCCTACAAGAGCTTCTGTTTTTATAGTGTGTGCTTCCGGATTCAAAGTAGCCAAGATAGGGTAATCTAAAAATTCTGTGGTTTTCTGTGCGAATTCGCTCCTTTTTCTTAAGGTGGAAAGTTACATTAGTCATCTGTAGTTTTAATTCAAACGTACATCAAGATGACCTTGAAAAACACAATTTTTTCGCATGTCACCTTGCTTTTTACAAGAGTTATGTAACCGAACAAGGAGTAAAACGTATCTCGTTCGAACTACAGTAGAACGGAAAATCCAATGAGATGCGAAGAAGTCGAAGCAGAAAGAGAACTTCAAGCCTCTTTAGAAAATTGAATTCCTTTGTGCTGTGTTTTTGCTGGTTGGGTGCGACGAGTGTGTACGTTACGTAGATTTAGTGGATTTATCTAACCCGATCACTCCGCAACTTTCTCCAGACCACCATCATGTCAATCCGGATGTAATGTAATACAACCCAATCCGAGAGCCCTCCGCCTCCCTATCTCTCTGAGTCCATGTTTTCCATTAAAATACATGTATTTGTAAAGCACTTTCACATGGTGATGGAAATAGGTCCTTGTTGCCTTATTACATTACAAGCAACCTCGTGGCCTAGAGAAGCATCAGCATACGTTTAACCAGAAGAATAGAAACTGAAATTGAGTTGACTGGTCGAGTGGAGAAAGGCTTATACAGCAGCATATTAGAATGGAATTAGGATTAGTCCATCATTGCTCTGCAACTGGATCCACTACAAAGAACTCAATTTTAGAATGGCGAGCATTTTAAATTTATTGAATGCAACTGTATTGCTATTAAATATCGACTTTCGGATTTGGCATATCAATAAAACTATTATATTTCGGCAAATAGTTGTGAAATTAAAGTCTCGGTTTAAATAGGTATTCAAGGTGCCTTGACAACAGCAAATTTTGCTGATAAGGTTATTTCATTCGCAGAGAAAAATTAATTAGGATTTAAATTCTCGACTGGATGAAATTTTTAATCCAGTCACCGGAATCCACT
>VNWX01000656.1:0-19615 GCA_009869905.1 Ceratophysella communis | reverse complement strand
TCATATTTGGGCATCATCTGAAATCCCCAGGAGATTTGGAAGGACAGATTCAAGAGCCTGAATTGTTAAAATTACGTCGTAGAATGGCCATAATAAATCATATGGCGAAAATCAACAGAACAAAGAGCGTCGAGAAATATGCAGCTCGATATAACAAAAATCGCCGCGAGGTTACATACCAAGTCGGGGACAAAGTCATGATACACAAGGATATCAGAAAGAAAGTACATTACACTAAATTCCTTTTGAAATGGTTCGGCCCCTATGAAGTTATAGCTCAAATTAACCCACTAAATTACAAGGTAAAATTAATTTCTCCAACTACACAAAGAAAAATCATCGATATTGTACATGTCAATAAAATGAAAACATACTTTGAGGACGAGGACGAAAGTGAGAGTTCTCATGAGGACAAAGGCAATGCGCGAAATCTAACGCCGAATCGAAATTTTGAAACGGAATTCCAAGGACTTAATAAAACTATGGAATCTGAAAACGCCAATCGCAACGCGAGCCGATACAACCTTCGTCAAAGAACCTCGGCTCCAATTAAATACTCAAAATGACATTCCGATCGTCCTCGACTCTATATTAAACATCACGAGCGAGGCTTTCAAAATCAGTTCCAATCCTACTACTCATTGTGCGACATTCTAGTGAATTTTCAACTTTTCGCTAAAATGTTTCATCTTCAAATTTTGCCCATTTTAACTACTTTGATTATCGTTTCATCTGGAAGTTCCAATTCAGATGATCCGACTAGACCAGCACCGACACCTGTAATTCCGGCGTCTAACATGAAAGTTACGATTTCACCCGGAGCCCGACTCATCCAACTCAAGTCTATTACCACCTACGAAACAAGCATTCCCATCACTTTTTTGGCCGAAATTCCGAAGTCCACAACTCCTGAGATGGACGACTGTGACTTCCAAAACAAGCTAAACTTGCGCTTGGTAAGAAAATGCGAAATCTTCCGTGTCCTGAAGCAAGCAATTCAACATATTCAACAACACGTTTTCTCGATTGATCTGCATGCTTCCTACACTGTAAGTAACGAAACTAGGGTCAAGCGAGCGCCATTCATTCGAGTTCTACTCCGACTTCTTTTACTGGTGCTGTGGGGTCGCAACTTAAACCCAAATAAGGCCTCTGGTCCTTACAGAAGAACAGCTGAAATCATACGTAAAGCAGCTACAGAGCACGGTAACAAATCAGCAAGCCCAATTACTACAAGTAACAACTTTTATCAAAACATTTTTAGTTAACTTGTCTTCAGTTTTGACCACCATGAAAAGCGAACTTGAATCCGCACTGTCGGACGAACATAAAGCCAATCATGCTGCCGTACAACTAAATCACGATTTAGTTACAAAACTATACGAATTACTATTCGACTTCATAGAAGCGGAGCGGATGCAAAAGGTAATGCACGAGTGCCGCAACAATCTGATCCCAAACTCATTAATTCCACCAACGAAGCTACGCAAGCATTTGAAGATTCTGCAAGGACAAATCGCGAAAAACAACTACACACTTAGCATCGGATTAGAATCAATCGACCAGTATTACAAGAATCCAATTGCATCATGCAAAATCTCGCCTTCACAAATTCTTATCACCGTAAACACACCAATCCAACCGAGAGATGTGGAGTTCAAGTTATTCGAAGTAGCTACCACTCCGTTCTCTTACAATCAGGAAGTATGCCTATTCACGATCGCTGAGAGCTTTGTAGCAAAGGTTGGACCAAAGGTAATTCCAATTACTCCTCATATTGCAAAAGAGTGTGATCTCTATAGCAAGAAGTTATGCCGTGTTCCCCGATATGCACAAGATTTCTCCAGCCAACCACTGTGCCTTCAGTACCTGGCTAGGACGGATATGCCAATCACTATAGCTATGTTAGCCCAAGTATGTACACTTGTTTGCCAGCATACTCGAGCCTTATCGATCGTAAGCATAGATGAAGCCCGAGTTTCCATGGCTAATGTACAAATAATCATCGTTCGCTGTGAAAATGGCCAGCACTCCAACTACTCTACTGATGGTCACTATGAAAGTATCGAGCTTCAACTGGCCTGCCGCTGCTTTGCAGAAGTTACTGGATACGATAGCGATACTTAACTGCTCCAGCCACCGTATCCATGTCATACGAGCCGCGATGAAACAAAGATCCAGAACGTGATTCCGTCAGTATGGACTAACCTAGCTTCCGCCCTGCTTCACCAAAAGCCACCCTTGTTTTCCAATTATTCAGCTATACTGAATTTGAATTGGAGTACGGACCTTCCATTCCTGAATGTCACCAAGGCAACACATGTCGATTTAAATCCCTTCTGGGAATCAGCTCAGGTCACACTTATAAATTATTCTAACAACGTTGTGCAGTACATTTGGTCCACCATAAATTCCATCCTAATAGTTGCATTAATCTGGAGGATGATGAAACCTTTTTCCAGTCAGCCCTCAACTCAATATATACCGATGGCAGCCATCATTCCGAAGACAGACGCCTATAGCGAATCGCTAAAGCTAAAGTTGTCATCGGCTGCATTGAGATCTTGGGTATCGTGATTTTGCTGATCGTTCTATTCGCTGTATACAAACTATGTAAGCGGCTCAGAAGAATGCAAAATACGATAAAATATAATCGTCTTCGTGAACCCACCGCACCACGTTACACCGATGTTCATTTCGCCGTTATTCGACATAACCAAGACAGACAAGAAGAGAACATATATACCCCTCCTCAAGTGCCGCTCATAAACAATTACTGAAAACATAAACAACAATCTAATATTTCAAAACCTCTCTGAATGACAAACTTTTAAATTCAGTCTTCACACATTCGATCTATCACTCAGTTCGTAAGCTTGTCAAAATCTTCTCAAAATCCTCGCAAAATCAAAATCAAATCTTCTCAAAATGAATTCCTTTAGCGTTTTCGGATTTCCTCAAACAAAGAAGCTACACGATTTACATACAGAAAAGAAAAATCTAAAATTCGGATCAAATGGTCAGGAAAACCCGTCTTGGAGGTGCTCTGTGAAACGCGGCCTAATTAACGGTATGATTTCTACCCTAGAAGATAGAATTGAAAACTTCATTTTGATCTTGCCGATCATCGGACTTATAATTTTATCGGACGATGAGAATTGGGACGAGAACAGAGTTATATCCCTAGAAAAAGCACTGCGTTTCAAATACGACGACGAGAGACCAGAGCGGGAATACCCTTACGCTGGAGCGGATCTCCTATCCCTGGCTGATCTACCACGGACTGCAATCTTTTTAGAAACTTTTAATGGAAAGACGGATACCCAGCGCCTTCAAACAGCAGTTAGCGACTTGCTGACACACGCTGGATGTTCGCTTCTAGAGTTGCGTCTCAATAGAAGTTTCGCTCCAGAAATAGTTGCCCCGATATTAATTGCATTTGGCTTCAAGTTCGTAAAAAAATGTACCACCGAGAATGGACAAGGACTTCGCGAAGCGCGCACAATTCGGTTTGAGAACGAAAATGAGGGTTTAGAAAACGCCTGGAGGAAATCGGAAATTCAAGGAACTAGTTTAAGACAGACTCAGAAATTAATCTATCTTTCTCCATAAAATTTATACAAACACAGCAACCAGGACGAGGATGTTGGATACCGGAACGGACTTGGCATAGTATCAGGCCGATATATGTCATTTTAGGTAGATAATTTTTCACTTTTAAAACACTAATTCTATTTTCTCTTTTATTCAGTTGTGGACGACTTCCGGATCGCTCAACCAAATGCCGGGACGTCATTTTCATCGGATGGGGAAGTGTTACTACCTGTCGGCATAGTGGAGCGACGACCGGAAGACGCCCACCAAGATTTCATCTATAGCACGAACATCAAAAATACCAAAAAATATACAAAGCATAGGTTATGAGTTTATGAATTAGGTTAAGGCAAAAGCATAATTTCTAAATTGAATTTCTAGTGCTACAACATGAGTTTCTCTTTTGTGTCATTGTAATTCAACCTCGCAATGTGTGGAACTTTCGGGTTTCACCATTGTTTTGGAAGCCTATATATAAGACGCACTGTTGCGATTTTGAGTTAGAATACATTTTGGTTTTGAATCGTTAATAAATCTACCAAAAATCTCTTAATCTCGTTCTCGAGTTTTGGTGCTTTGAGTAGGCATTTATTCCTTTCGCCTGGGAGATTCTGGAAGGTAACAATATGGACCCACTAGAAAGCCGTGTTGTACGTAAGTGCCAAGTTTTCAATGCTTTGAAGAAGGCAGTCCAACATGTTTAAGACGACGTGTTTGGAACCAAACTTTAAAATTCCATCTCAGTTACCAACGCAACGAGAACCAAACGGGCTCTCCTATTGTTTTACGGAGACTGGCTTTCATATTGCTGTGGGGTCAGCACCGAAACCCAAATTAGACCAATGGTTCTGGCCGAGGAAGAACTCAAGAAGTACGTAATGAATCTCCGAGGAATTGTTACAAAGCAACAATCGGATATCATACAGATTACCAATTTTGCAAAGAGCTTTTCAGTTAATCTATCTTCTGTACTGACGACTATGAAAACTGAGCTTTAAAGCATACTTTCAACAGAACACAGGGATTCTCACGAAGCCATCCGCCTCAATCATGATTTGATAACAAAGGGGTATGAACTTCTATTCGATTTTATCGAGGTCGAATGAATGAAAAATTTTATGCATGAATGCAGGAATAACCTAATTCCAACCTCCACAATTTCACCGACGAAGCTTCGAAAGCACTTGAAAGTGCTTGAAGGACGAATTCAAGCCGACAATTATTCTTTCAGTATTGGATCAGTACTACCGAAATCTAATTGTCCCCTGTAAGTTCACACCGACTCAAATTATGATAACCATCAATACTCCATCAAACCAAGCGGAACCGAGTATAAGCCATTTGAAGTGGCCAGCACACCATTTTCATTCAACCATCAAACATGCCTGCTACAAGTAGATAAAAATTTCGTAGCTAAGGCTGGAAACCGGGTAGTTCCTATTACACCTCATATCTCGAAGTCATGCGATATTTTCAGAACCAAGCTCTGTCAAATCCCTAAGTATGGAAAGGACATGACTACCAAACCCCTCTGCCTTCAATACCTGGCCAACAGCCAACACAGAAGGTAAAACCACAATCCGTGACTTATCCGGCGCCTGTGCGGTGACTTGTAAGATGACGAGAGCTTTTATCAATGGTCAGTATTGACGATACCAAGGTATCTCTCGCCAACGTCAAGTCTATCATAGTGAAATGCGAAGATGGCTCTCGTTCAAACTATTCAACAGAAAATCACTATAGAAGCGTAGAGATACAACTAGCATGTCACTGTATTGCTGAGATTAGAGGTTACGACGATGACCTGCACATAATGCAACCACCCTATCCTTGCAATGCGGGTAAGGATATTACTAAACTTCAAAACGTAATCCCATCAATTTGGACCAACCTAGGAATAGCATTCATGCATGGCGAGCCGCCCGTATTTAATAACGATTCGGGCATTATAAATCTGAACTGGAACACGGAATTGCCACATATCAATATCACGAAAACTACAGCTATCGACCTTAAGCCGTACTGGGAGTCCGCTCAAGTAACACTAATCAATTATTCCAACAACATTATAGAATATATTTGGTCTGCAACAAATTCGGTCGTCATCATCACTATGCTTTGGAAAATATGCGCATTTCGCCAAATCCCAGCCGGTGGTCAATATATTCCTCTAGCTGTACTACCAAAGGTCAATGCATACTCCGGGATTGCTACAGCCGAGATCGTAATAGGATGCATTGAGGTATCATTGGTCTTCTGATCCTTATGTTTTTCATTTAAAGACGCAGAAAGGAGGTCAGAAATATCACAAGAACCTGGCGTTACAGAAAACTCCGGAATGACGCAAAAGCACCCGGATTTGCCGAGGCTTTTTACACAGTACCGTCACGGCGAGATGTCGAGGAGAATGTATACTCGCCTCCACAAGTCCCTTTCATTCCAAACAACGCATTAATTAACCTCTTTAACGACCCAGGTTTCGAGCTGTAAAAATTCAAACGTCAATTATCACCCGCACTAATATTTCTCAATTCCAAATTAGGAAAGTTAACCAAAAAACCTCCAGTTCCCTGAAAATGTCGGTTCAAAGCCAAAACGTGTCAAATAACTGGCAACCTGAATCCCGGAAGGATTCTGGATTGAAAAGTACACCGCAAAAATTCTAGGAATTTCAGTCTCCACTAATCTGAATACACTTTATCAATTGGACTACCAGAAAAAATTCGACATTTAAGGAGTCCCTAAGTACGACTGGATAGCATCGACTGAAGGAAGGGTATTAAGACAAGCAATTGATAAATTAGAAAAAAGGATCTGGCACCTTGTAAATGCGCTAAACGGAATCTCGGACTTCTCCATCATCAACGACGCTAGCTGAAACCTGCAAATCAAAATCAATCTTCAAGATGCTGTAAAGCAGGATGATCAAGCGCACGAGTACATCGATTATAGGTCCTCTGGCCTGTATATCCTAACACTGCAAGATATTCCGACGGAGGACAATCTTCCGCTCGAGCACAAGCATTGAAGAATTTTCTGACACACAAGCCAGGCAACATTAGAGAAATTTGGATTACCAATAGAGCCCAATTTCAGCAACGAGCAGCGAGCTTGCTTGAATAAGGATACCCTTACTGCCGATGCTTCCTAGAGAACCAAAAAGGATGAAGAGTTTCATTCGACATGAACACAGACTTTTCAAGTAAACTCGGACTTGACAAATGGACCAAATGAGCAATAAATTCAAACACCAGAAGATTGGAATTTTACAGCTCGAATAAACGGACCTACCATCACGGAAATTCAAACCACGGAATGGACCCTGTCTCAGCCTGCCGCTGAGAAAGGTTTAGTTTTAGGATCTTATTATGAATTATACATTTCAACTATCAATCAACTAATCTCTCTCTCTTCTCTGATTATGCATGTCACAAATTTCTGGAATTCCGAGATCCTGGCAGTTCCATAATTATTGCTATCCGAATGCCGGGACGGCATTCCCATTTATCGGGGGAAGTGTAACTTCCGGGTACCGGAAGTTTGACGCCACCAGGACCTCGGACCAGGAAGAAGTCGACGGTTTCACTTTATATAAAACTTTCTATAAACTATTCTAATTATAAATTTCTAAAAAGTCGTTCAAGTTGAGTTTAAATTCAGATAAACAACTTTCAATATTATAAAACTTTCGAATTATAAGGGTATAAAAACTCTGCGTAATTTAGAACAAAAGTTATTTGAATTATTAAAATTGTTTTTTCGTCTTTAAATTGGACTCCAGTATTGGTGCTTAATTATTTGGCCCTAATTTCTACCATCTGAAATCAGGATGAAACGCATCTCAATTATTGTGACTAATTAGGTAGTTAGTTACAATATTCATTGTATATTTTATGCTTGGTAAGCACTGCATTGACGTGAGGTGATCTTTGCTCGTGTCATCATAGTTCTCCACTCAGATCAAAAGAATTCTGCTGAGGAGACTGCTGATTGTAGTGTATTATAGGCACAGCAGTCTCTGGAGACAGGCAGTATATATAGCACATAGATTTGGTTCAATAAATCAGTTCTGACTGTTACTTTGCTCAAGAGTTGTCCGACCTCAGTTTTTTATCTTACAAACGAAGCGATACAACTTTCCGGAAACTGCATGGCAGCGACTGATCATAACTATAGCGACATGAAAACAGCGAGAAAACGTGTGCTCGGTGTGCTTCGGGACCAGTTTCCTCAAAAGCTATTTGTCGAAAATGATCAATTCAACACACACATGCAATATTTTACAAGAAATATTTCTTAACTAAAGTGAAGGTTCTCTTCGAAAAATCGTGTAAAAAAAACAAGTCAATGAAAGCTATAAAGCTGGAGCGCAAGGAAGGAGTTAGCCCAATGTAATCAGCTGCATCCAAATGACTTACAGATCCTAGGTTCAATACAGAAAGGGGATGCAAACTTCCTGGATATCTTCATGGAATCGGGGATGTAGCAATGTCCTACAACCTATACAGGCCGCAGCAAGTAAGCTTTGTGGCCTACACAGATGCCATCGATTGCCTCTTGGATGCTACCGGGTGTGGTTTTACTGCCGAGAAAAGTTTGCTGTATGCCATAGTGGGAAAGCCGAGAATACAAAAAACATCACTTTAACTGTTATCACAGAAGCAATAATGGATAAACACGATTTTGTGGAAATCAATCCATTTTTGAATGCATTTGCTCGCGAAGTTTGACTTGTTTGTCAAAAATCTCCTCTGATGATTTCCGTTGCTATTGACTTTAGCCACGCTCTGATAAATGCAGTTTGTTTGAGCTTCAATCAAGAAAACATCCTAACATATTTGCAATGCTGTTAACATGGCTTACTGAATGGCACGGACGCGCCACTGAATAAGACAAAAATATTCATCTGTGCCGGTCATCTACTTCATGCTTTTAGTAAAAACCTGAAAAAGAGATTAATTGATCCCAAAATTTGAAATTTATAACTCAACGAACTAGGATCACGAGTTGAAGCTAAAACAGGAAAGAGTACGAGGATAATATTTCTACAATAATTTCACTATTCAATAGTGAATACTTGCCTGTAGGAATAGCAGAAGATTGTTCCAAGCTTCTAAAGAAAGAGTCAACGAGCATAAGAGAAGAACTACAAGATTCTGACAAGTGCCTTAGAACTGATCAACAGTTAACATACTATCTTCCACCAGAGAACGAGCACCTGAAACGAGAAAAATCAGCCTTCTAACAGAACTTCGCGAATCGCCCAAATCAATTCAGTGGAAAGATACACATCAAACTTGGCGAGGAATCTATTGCTATGATGTTGTAAAACTCTTAAGAGACATACATTCCGTATGCTGGATTATGGACACTCGCCATTCCTACGAGCATACACAATGAAAACTTCAGTATAGTGAGTATCTACAACAAACTGCGTAGAAGGTTATTTTCGAAATCTAAAGTACGAATACCAAATTGATTTGAAAAACCAAATTTTAAAGTGGATTTTAGAGGATGCAATTCTTGTGCATGGGGATATGCAAAAAGGATTGGTTTTTGGCATGGGGTAACCCAGACCAAGGAAAGCTACAGAAGTAAAAATGACTAAAGAGGAATTCGCCGAGACTGTAGAAGAGTCGCGGGAAAACTGCGATAAAAACCCTGAACGCAAAAATCAAGATAAACCTAAAAATTTGCAGCTTGTACTGATTCGTAACGGGCAGATCTATATCTGGCGGCATTTGAACAGGCCGCGAGACATTTTATTCCGGATGTTGTCATGTGTTTGGTACATACTGACCTACACTTACCGGCTTTGTGGGGCTATCCCGCCGCAGAGAAAGAAAGAACAACGTAACTGTTGTCCCAAAGAAACTTTCTTTGAAAAGCAATCAAGCGGTAAAACCGCGGAGATTCTATAAAATCTCGTAACAGAATCGTGAGACAATTTGCGTGAGCTATCTCAGTTCCAGAAACGGAATAAGGGCACTCGAAAATTTGAGGTCCGAGGATCCACGGATTGCTGATCGTGATCGCTTTTCCGTCGAACGAACCTTTCATTTCAAATACCGTATTGACCTAATATTAGCACATGCCACAATATAAGCCCCTATGGGCTTCAATTGCGACTTTTCTATACGAAAATTAGCATTCGAAACAATATAAGCCCATGCCAAAATAGAAACCCATGGGTATTTTCTCAGCCTGTTTTCCCTCTTCCTGTGCATCAGCTAACTTTCTCTTGCTATTCATATTCGATTACCATTTGACCGTTGACAAAAAGGACGAATTATTAATTAAAACACTAAAATAAATAATTTGCTTAGATTGAGGAGTAACAAAGAGTGACCGAATTAGCAGGAAGGAAAATAGATATCAGTTTCTAAAAACCGGCTTCGCTGTGGCGAATTAACTGTGACTGATGACCACGACCTAGCTGAGTCGATTATTTCTAAATCGTCATTTCCATTACGAACAATGGTGTGCCACAAAGCTATTCAGCTGTGCATTCAAGAAACACTCCATTTTGTCTAGTGTATAAGAAAACAGAGACCAAACCTTAGATTTAAATTGTTCATGGCGGGTGATGAAACTGTTGTGTAATTAGACCATGTCGGCAATACGAACACTGACACCAAGGATTTAATCAACTATCTCGTTTTCTGAGTAGGTATTTCTAACTTAAATTAACCCAAGTCCCAGGATTTTGGCATTTAAAATAATAGAAGCCCATGTTGAAATATAAGCCCATATGAGCTGTAGTTGCGGCCCAAATTGAGCATTTAAAACAATACAAGCCCAGGGCCACTGCTGGGTCAAATACCGTAGCTATAGAGAACACGCATGGAATTTTTAAGCAAATTCACTGGCTTGCGATGGTCCAGATGTACAGAAAAACCCCGTACCCATCGACGACATCCTAGCTTTGTTGGGAGAAGAGGAGTTGAGTATACGTACCGCCTGTTCCAAAAGTAGGAGGCCACCCTTGTTAATGTTTGATAAAGTTCATAACAATGATGGCCCAATGTACAGGGCGAGTCACGGGCACTCTAATGTTACCGTGTCTCAGCAATTAGCAACGCATATTACTGCCATCCCATGTTAACAGGGAAAATTCAAAAAATTACGATTATTAAAAATTTAGATTACTCATTTTGATACTCAAAAGATTCTTGTTATATTAATAATTTGAAGCTTTGCAGAGTCGAGTTCGAAACACCGTGTACATTTTTATATTACGGCCATTACGGCACAATTCATAAGGTTACTATGGCAAAACTAGCGGGGGTGGCCTCCTACTTTTGAAACAGGCGGTACATAGTTGGGCACGCCGCGCCGGCCCACCCAAGCAGGAACAGGGGTTGACTGTATCCAGCGTGTCTTGACAATAGCTTGTTTACTGGTCTAGCCGTAAACAAATCGTCTCCACAAAAGTGCCAGTGATTTACTATGAAAAGTGGCTAGTGAAACCACCCGTATAAGAGGGAAGGCGCAAACAAATAAACAAAGTCCAATCACCCTGACTGTATCTACATAGTGCCAGTTTACCCAAGCAGGACCAGGAGTTGATTCTATCTACATAGCCTGTCTCCTTAACTACGCTCGATATCGCCAGGCTAGGAGCATTTTTTGCTTTATTTTTTGTGCAACTTTTCTTTTCAAGGCCGGCCGACCCAGAGTTGGCTGTATCTACTTAGTTGAGCACCCAATGCATTTGGCATGGCATGCTTTTCCAGGTACGTACGTGGTTTTTCCTAATAACAAACAGACAGACAGACAGATCCACAGACACATACACTAGGAAATTATAGTATAGCATTGGTGAGAAATTCAATTTTTAGTGTTTGTAAGATTGGTGTCCAATTAAGATAAGGTACGAAATTAAATAAACCGATTAACGCATGTAATTAAGTGCAACGACAGATAGTGTTTATGCTAAAGTTTGATCACAGGTGACCCTTGAAGAGGTCAAAGGTCAAATCTAGTGTCTACATGTTAATCAGGCTGCGTTGGTGGCTCAAATGTCGTATCACTCAAAGTTGGGCCTCTGGTGACCCCTGGAAAAGTCAAAGGTCAAATCCAATGTCACAGTCGTAATCTACTCTTCATGGCCGTTCAATGGACACCCCACATACAACCCTTTGTGTGAAACGACATGTTGACCCCTGTGGTGACCTCTAGAAAGGTCAAAGGTCAAATCCAATGTCACTGTCGTATTCTACTCTTCATAGCCGTTTAATCGACACCCCACATGCCACCCTTTATGTGAAACGACATGTTGACCCCTGACGTGACCTGACCTTAGAGGTCACCTAGATGACCCAAATTTGAATCAGCTGATACTCTTGACCTGTTATGTCGATTAGTGAAAGAATTGTCCCTTTATGTCTAACCGTTCAAGAGTTATCCTGTAAACGGACGGACAGACGGACGGACGGACGGACGGACAGCCCAATCGTATAAAGTGCTGCTCCGCTTGTCGTCGCACTTTAATAGAAAATCGAACGTGATTGGTATAAGTACCACTACCAGGCTACCATGGATTGGAGCACTAGAAGTTGTCGCTGACCTTGACCTGTTTCCTTCTTACTTTATTGAACGCGCAAAGCCTCTCTATATTATCAGGCAAAAATACAAAACGAAGTCACTTCCTTCGGTATCCGTAAAAGTTTCAATTGAGCTCGCATGCAAATGCACAGTATCTATACTATGTACAAAAACTAATGAAAATTCATATACCTAGAATAGAAAGAAAGATAATTACATTAATTAAACAGACTAAATATTTCCCTTTCAGTCGTCGACATCCATTGTTTTATATAACGCCTCATTTCGGCGTCGTTTTGATTCCGGCTCACCACTGGAAGTGTCAATGACGAAGAGTGAGCTCGGACCATCTTTAATAGCTTCAGTTAATGCGGTTGATGGGCTGCTTTCTTCGAAGCAGGGGTTGCCTAACACTGATGCCAAGAGTTGCAGGTCTTCCGCATTATGGACTTGGACTTCAGACGGATTATCACCTTGGGAATGCAACGTCGAGCTGGGTGCAGGGAGTGAAAGTTTTCGGCGTAATGTACCTGATGGTGATGGTGATGGCCGAGATCCAAGAAGTGGTGAAGATGTCGACGGGGATCCGCAAAAAGACTGGAATGTCTCATTTCCAGATACAAAATCCCCGTCGTCTCCATCCTCTTCATCCGTATCTAATGAGATCTCGTCCGGGTTAAATGGGGCCTGGCCAAGTAACACAAAAAGAGAACAAAAAATGAAACATTGACCCAAGAATAAAAAGTGAATAAAGGAAGGTCTACAGATTGAGGAACTCGCTAATCGCTGTACAACAGTGTCGAGTGAGATCAACTCATCATGCTCTAGTGCAAATATTTTATGCTAAACAAACTGAATTCAAAATGCCGGTTGTATTGTCCGATAACTGGAATCCCCTTCTTACTTGGTCTAGGACCTAAGCTAAGATCCTTTTAGAAAATACAATCCTGCAGACTTTGGGCCGAGAGCTTAAGCTCTACGCTGGGACCGGATCGATCAACCACACAGTTATTTATTGCATTTTTTATTTTTAAACCTTCCATGACATATTTCGTTACAAATCAATTCATGGCCTGTTTCTGCAATAATGTAGCACGTAAAACTTTCTAAAAATTCCTGTGTACTCGACCTCGTACGGAAACTAAAAACTCGAGCGAAATAAATCGTTAAATATAAAGAAAAGATAATAAAGTTAGATAGCCGTACCAACGCTATCAAAATTATGAAAACTCAAAGCTAGAATATTAAAACCTAATTGCTGTTACAACTGATGGACAAAATAAGCCAAATGTTGTGTAGGGCTCTATTCTTCTGTTGAATGAAAGTCCATGAAATCATGCAAGGATTGATTAAAGTGAAAATAAAGCTGCTTTTACTGCAATAATAGCCAGTTAGTACAGTGAGAAGAGAAGTACCTATGTAAAATGTAAAGACATACCGGAGTAAATGATCCATTTCCTGCACCGGATAGCGAACCAAGCGGAGTAATATCAGCAGTGACTAGACCAAGAGGATCCGTGATGCCCAACTTCTGGCACAGCTCAGTCGTTTGGGGATTCATCTGTTTAAGTAGAAATTATAATTATAAATCATAATGTGGGTAAAAAGCATGGCGGCCCGACGGCAAGGAATAGAAACAAGCGAATATGGGGTACTAAACGGCTAGATACAAATGAATCGGCCATTTAGTCGTTCTGGCTGTTATAAACTAAATAATAACCCGAATTCGGAATCCAGCAGCGTGTTTGACAAAGGACTAGGAATTACGGCGTGGCGCGGAAATGAACATAACTGATACTATCAAGAATTATTAATACAAAGTTCATTATTCAAGAAACTCACGATTGGAAAAGCACGATCTGGACGTTCACCAGATTGATGTGGAGCTGCAGTTTGGACGAAATTCTCTGGAACTTTGAGCGTTCGATTTAGCATTTGGCATACTTCTTCAATTTCTTCTTCAGTTGGTGTGAATTCATAACGACTGTAACAACAAACAAAGAAGCATTCTTTCAAATATCATCATTGTTATGGCAACAACACCGAAGTGAAGTTATAAATCTAATATAGCTATTCTCATAGACGTTTTGCCTGATCTTATAGAAATGTTAATATTACGAGCAGACGAGCATCATTTATTCAATTGAATTGAAACCCATTAACAGTCAAAACTCAAAACTAAATTTAACCGGACAGAATGATCTACAGTTACTTAAACAGGCAGTTTCAGGCAATTTTTTGGGTTAAATAATCAGACTTTGCATCAAATCGTACACGTACACAGGACAACATAAATTAAAATTTGCAACTTACTTGTCTGAACCTCCAGCTCCACGGGGACCTGGCATGAAGCATGTATTTCGTTTTACGCTGAGCAAATGATCCGTTGACCTCAAAATGGCCAACCACTCCGGGTCGAAAGAAAGCTTCATATCTTCCTCGTCCGAATCAGCGACTTCAATAATCTACATAAAATTTGACAAGACTTAAAACTTTTTTTACACGCTGAAATTAAACAAACCTCAACATTTGTAAATTAGTTCAATGTAAAAAGTTATACCTGAAGAAACTGACGTCGAGGGAGCACTTTGTCCAACGCAAGGAATTTAGTCATTTTCTTTGATGAATCTAAAGCTGCAGAGTCCTGAGCCATAACCAGAGTTAAAATTTAATTATGCTGATGATTGAAATCACACACACCTTAAATTAAAGCATTTAACCTTAACCTGTAGAAAATATTTATTGACACTAACCTCTGATTTAGCCTCAGTATTTTCAGATTCATGTGGAAAAACTGCACTGAACTTTACATGCAAGTGAGCGGAAAACCAGTAAGAAGGTTTTAGCTCTGTCAAAAGCTCGCCCAGAGGTCGACTTCCAAGCTGATCTTTTTCAATTTCTTCTCTATAAATATTATTGCCAGAATAACGATGCTTTCCTTAGAATACCCGATAAAATAACAAATTCAGTTGAAATCTTACCGAAAAAAGGGTTTTCGCCGGAGTAATTCATTGATGTTTCCGTAATTGTGAATATTCTGGGGCCAATCATGAGAAATCATAATATCAATCGGGGATTTAATCTGGAATTAGGTTAAGAGCACGACACTGCTTATTTGTGTTTACTTATCGTTAGTATTTAAATATGCAAAAATGATACATCTATTGATGAAAATGAAGTCCACACCTGTTTCAATCGGAAGAAATCCAAGTTCCTATAATGATAGACACTACGCATTGTGTCTTGATCGTAAGGCGGACACTCGAATCGACCCTTCAAGTAATCATGACCCTGTTCAACAAAACACACCAGACACCAGATACAGAAAAAATATAAAACGCCATGTAGACTATTCATAAATATTAGAAGCCGTCGCGCCGATAACCATATCGTACCTTAAAAATTCCCGATACACCGGCAATTCGGATTGCTCCAAACCGGAGTACTCCTGCGTTGCCAAGAAAGTAGATATTGGGTGCCACCCATCCTCCGTAAGGAAGTTCTTGAAGATAATTTGATGCCTCATGATTTCCACCAATAAAAATAGTTGGAATTGGTGCTGTCTTTTCTCCAGAATAATATCTGCAAATCGAATATAATGAAGCTTATAGACCCTTTTTATTACAAATTACAATAACAAACAAAATGTTTCAATACTGTAGATCATAAATAAGTATGAAAGAATTAAAAACGAACCTGTGAAAATCGTGCATAGCCTGGAACTTGAGTGGGCAAGCCATACAGCGGAGATCAGTCATATTGCGGACACTCTGGAAGTCCCCACAACAAAGTAGTAAGCGAACACGAATACCCCGTTTTCCCTCGATATTCTGAATGACATCGTAGATTTTGTCGATTTCTCCATGACCACAACCCACTACAGCGATATGCATCCTAAGGAATTAACAATAATTATTAGCCTTACAACTATTATCTGTAAAGCCAGGTCATTCTATATGTAGTACAGCCAAGGAAAATTGTATGCTGCATCCGATATAGCGACACAACACACAACACACAACACAACCCCTGACAAGGCCACGTCGCACAGTATCCAACATCAACACACAACAATACACCATACAGATAGGTATGCTTTATAAAGGTTTGGGTAGTGCAAATTATACGTTGAACGTTGGACACCTAGGTCAAATTTTATGTTCCACGTTAATTGCTAGAAGCAATTAGCTATATCCAAAATAAAATATAGCAAGTCGAACGTGGGCTGAGGCGCGCGAGCTCAGCTGGAATGTAATGTAGCAGGAGCATATATTTCCCGAATATTACCGATTTGATTTTACATTTGGCAATATTTAATTAAAGTCATTGTGCTCAGAAATAATACACAAAAAAAAAGGCATACGACAATGACAGCAACGAAAATGGCATACTGCCAATGAGATTTGTCACCTGTGACTTGACCTCCAACTGCCAACCCGAACTGCCGATTTTTTGAAAAGGCACAATTCACTTTAAAGATGGCGAATGGAGTGTAAGACAGTCAACCCTGAATCTGCAGATGGAACGCGACTAATAGCTAGGATAAGGTTGAAGGTGACGAGACAAGGCGGTGACCAGGTAACGCGTAGCAGCGGAAACGGGTGACGGGGACGGGAGAGCTGTGGATTTGGTCACATGCAATTTAAATTCTAGAGCAGTACCCACTATAAATGATGGTAATCCTACATGTCCTATTTTGGAAGCTAGGTATTAGGCAGCCTTAGCTTTTAAAATCTGGCATGTTTCGTTCAGCTCTATCTCGACAGACGCAAGATTTATACATAGTGCAAACCCCACAACAAGAAAGTGCAAGGTGCATGCACAACAAAGAGCAGCATTTTCGCAATTCCGCTATTGCAAATTTGCCTTATTGTCAGTCGTGCAGTACAAAACCAATTGTTACCAATCAATGGAGATGTCTCTGGATGATTGCATCTAGACAAGATCCTAATCAATCATTGTTTCTTAGCCTACTCAAAATTTCATGCCAAACAGACTACACTTCGCAACAGAAATTGTGCAATTATTTCAATTAACAAATAAATTTAGTGAGCGAAAGATTGGGATGAGACTGTATGTATCATCAATCTACGGATATCAGAGACATTAAAATAAGCGATGAACAAAGAAAACCTTGCTATTAGCTGGATGTAATAATGTATTAAATATTAGGGACCTTTAACATTTTCGTATATATTTTAAATTATTGGGTAATTTCATCTTATACCGAAATATATATTCGCCGTAAGGACTGATGCTCTATTAAACTCTATCAACATAGAAAGCCAATTTTCTCTCAAAAGATGCCTGTGCAATTGTTGTAAAAAGTTGACCTGTTTCAGGAGTGTATCTACTAAATAAGCCTTCGTCGTCGTCGCCGTGTCAGTATAAGCGGCACACATATCGCATCTCTAAAAACGTTAAACTAATAATATTCATGGCATTAATCCTGATCATGACACTGGCATTGAACAGTTTTACTGGCTTCCTGAAGTTCTGCATTCTGCATAGCCCATAGCCCAATACGGGTTGGAGTTGGTACCCGTCGTATTGACTCAAAGTCAGAGCTTGGGTCAATACAACTCATAATGCTCTATACGATAAAAAATAAATCAATTTGTCGACAACATATCGTAGGCTGTAGGCTGGTTGCGTCTTTACATTAAAAATGACAAATCCCTCCCCAAAAATCAGCAATGTTGAAATTGAAATTATGTTTCAAACTGATATATTTGTCTCCGATTCATTTTACAAAGAAGTGTCCAATAACTTCATTTCGAATTAATAGAAAACACAACTATAAATATCTAACGATTCATTGTACACACATCTTATACACGAGACTATGGAAAGGGTTTAAAATTACACACAAAGCCACTGGAGTCAAGAATTATTTTGATTTCTTTGGTAAGTTTCCAAAGGCATTTATGACTGTTTTCGCCTTTGCGGCGGCGACGGAAGTGACAATAGATGCTGGCAACGTGACGGGTTGTACAGTTGGAGCTCCCATGGGCATAAGAATTGGTGGCATGACCCCGCGTTGATCCCACTTCGACTTTCGCTTCGTTTCTCCGTCTTGGGTTTGGGGTTGAGGTTGACCTAAAATTTCAAAAATATTTAGAATTATTTTACAAAGCCGAAAATTGAGCCCCGTATAGACAAAACTTCTAAAATATTCGGTAGGCGTCAAAATTACCTGACGGAACAGTTGGCCCAGAGCCTGTGGGTTTCTTCACAGTTCCAGAAACAAACTCAACTTTTGTACGATCCCTGCGTTCTTTTTCCCGTCGATCCATTTCTATTTTCTGAACCTTTGCTAACTCGTCATAGTAAGATGAGGCTGGCCACTCATGAGGATTGTACGTAGACTGATAATATCAAAAAAGCAATTGTAATTAAATTATTGACACAATATTGCGTCAGTGAATTAACTAGGAAATGCAGTTCGCATTTTTGTACCGGCGGATAATTCGTTCCAAATTCATCAATGTCCAGATGGGAAATAAGTTTCTCATAGATACTTGGATTTCGGAACATTTTCTTTGTCTGAATAACTTCATTCATATTGAGCCTTCCGTTCTGTTTTGATCTGATCATTTTAGTAAATTGTTCTTGTAATTCTGCAGAGCATTTCCCCGGTGGTTCTTTAGGAATTTTGCTTCCAGGAGGTGTCATACCAGACTCGAAGTCTCCATCTTCGCAAGAGCTTACTGTTTCAGTATCCATCATGTCAACTGGATCAACAGGCTCAGGAGAAACAATGCCAGATCCATGTCCACTCAAATCTGTGTCCAATTCGCCGTCCTCTGTTTCGATTTCTTCCGGAGGAGGAGGGGCATCGAATGTGTCTCCAATAGCATCGTCGTCGATTTGGTCATGATCAGCCTGCTCCAAATTATAATTTACAAGTGTTCCGCTCCCATTGCTTCGAGTGCTGCCCAATGTATCTGACTGTGAGTCATCTTGGTCTGTCCTATTGTCTCCAGCGTGTGCTTCTGGAAATTAAAATAATAACAAAATTAATATGTAGGTACTTAATATGAATCAGAATTCAATTGAAGTAATCAGAGCCCCCAACCAACCCCAACTCGAACATCCTAACCTAAATGTTATATATATGCGGCAGATGACATGCGCGTTAATTGGGTATTGACAGATCATAGTAAATGGTAAGTTTCGTTCTTAAATTCGTTAATTAATTGTGCGAACATCATGTTACGTGCCATATGCACTAACGCAAGCCACAAGCAGGGATTAATTACAACTTATGACTTTTTAGATTGATCCCAGATTGATAAGTAATTTCGAACGTAAAATAAATGATTAAGGCACACGTAAAGCGTAATTATATTTTAATTATATTTTACTATTTTAAACAAATGTGAGATTTGTGATAAGATGAGAATTACCCGGCGAGAAATCGTCGTCCTCAGAATCCGTATAGTTCGCGGTAAGGGAAGCTAAAGCGGAGTTC
>VNWX01000655.1:0-19622 GCA_009869905.1 Ceratophysella communis | reverse complement strand
CATGGCCTAATTTGCTTGCGCTGCGATAACCCATACTGGTCTAGGGGGCATTGACTCGGGATTTTTGACTGGGCTCTATCCGTTGCCAAGTGGATTTATTGTTAGTAGCCAAGTGGTTAATTTGGTTGTGTTTTTATAAGTGAGAAATGTTTATTATTTAGTTAATTGTGTAATTAATTAGGTGGCAAATTTTGTAATTCTTGAAACTTTTAGAAAAACTGAGCCAATTTGTTTGTTAAATTTTTTAAAATCAAATTTGAAGTTCCAAGTTCCAAAGTGGACAAGAAACGCTACATATATATGTAGCGTTAGTTAAATATATAGAAAGGATTGACATACCCCGTTAGAAAACTGGTGTTTTGCCCGGTTTCCAGAGTTAATAATATTTTATTTCTCTATGAGTTTAGGCCAAGAATTTAGCTTTTAAGTACTACTTTAAGTAAAATTTATGTTATACTGAAACAAAAATTATTTATTTGATACCTAATCGAATAAAATTCTCCAAAGACCTGTTTCGTTTCGGTTTAAGCGTTCAAGACTTATCCTGTAAACAGACAGACGGACAGACAGACGGACAGCCCATTCGCATAACTGCTTCGCCGAGTCTCCGCAGTTAATAATTAGGTTTTAGGTGAGTACTTAGAGTGAATGATCGTGTATGTTACATAGCTTCGATATCTCAAAAAATAATCCTTTTAGACATACTGGTAGTTTTTACACTGGATAAGGCGATCGATTATGATATGATGGGCCTATTTAGATTCAAGTCTCAAGACAACATTTTGTAGACGGAAAATTTCTTAAATAAATAATGAATGATTGCTTTCTCGGTTATTCATGAGTTGTTGTAGCCCAGCTAGAACTAGACTACCCGAGCCCGAAAAGACTAGACACTGACGAGACTAGGTATATGCAGACTGTTTTGATGCGTTATCAGTTATCATCGTGGTGGTAAAAGTAGGTCACGTTGAGATAAACCTGGACCCGTTCTCATTTCTCATGGATCTCCTTTTTTCACAGTTCCATGTTCCATTTTCACTCCACTTTCCACAGTCAATAGTGAAAATATCAAGGCAGGCAGAAGACTTGACTCAAAAGTGGGTCAAGGAAACCAGGGGCATCCATCCGGCGTGTGACGCAACTTAAAAACCGGGTGGCATTTGGCATTTGCTAAAATCACCCCAATAATATTGCTTGTCGCATTTGGTAAAATTATGAACCAAAAGATAAACGATGCGTAAATATGTACAAGGATTACAATCATTTGATTTGAGGCCTTCTAAAATCTTACAGAGAGAGGAACTTATCGTTAGAAATGCACCGCGGTTACAAATTTCATAAAATCCCTGTTATACCTAGTCGCTTAAAAACGTATGCAATTATTCGAGTAATGGCGGCTTAGTTGAAATATTCATATGCGAAACGGTGTTTGGTAAACATTTCCTAATCAGTACGAAGCTTGAAAATTTAATTTGTTTAGTCTACCAAGTGGATGAGTGGTTTCATTTCGGCCGGGAAATGAGATAACACGCCAAGGTTGAAGCTCCTATACGTCCAGGCTGGCGCTAATGAAAATTTGTTTGGCTGGGTCGGGCGTCGGGCGGAGTGGATAAGTCCTTGTCCCTTTACCCTTACGCATCTGCCTGAAACTTTTGCACATCACATTTCCCTTCGCAGGACCGATTCCAACTGCCCTACTTTCCATTTCCATTACACGGTCAATACCGAAATCATCAAGGCAGTCTACGCCGAGAAAGAGTTGTTGAATGAATCTCGACTCGAAACTAGGTCAAGGCGAAAGCAGCCAGCAAAAGAGCTAGGCCCGGATTTCGGGAGATCCAAAAGATGTCTGAAATTCCGCAACCTCCTCTTTCACTTGACTAACTTAAGACATTTATTACCATGTTCCGATTCAGAAAGACAGAGCAAAAGAGTAATTCAACGGTAGTTTTTATAGTACTTCTACTTAAATTAAAAGAGGTTCACAGCTGCCCCGTTATGTGTGTTTAAAATGTGCGTTTTTAAAAATTATCATCTTAATTACTAGTAGCTTAAGTAAGTCTAAATTAGTCCCATAACAGAATTAGCCTTTTTGGTTTCACAGATTAATATCATTTATCCTTAAGGTTTTAACTTGAGAATATATCTCTTCGTGTTTAAAATTTAAATACTGTTCAGTTGCCGGAAGAGCGAGCATCGACCCTTCCTTCCTTTTGCACGGAGTTTACTACATCTTCAATTACTCGGAACTCGCAATCCATAATTCATAATTGATATTGGTATTGATATTGGCATTCATACTGGTCAAGATCATATCCTGCTGAGCCTGCTACCTGACCCTGATCACATTCTGAGCCTGCATTCTGACCCTGATCATATTCTAAACCTACAATCACCTCATCAACCACTTGCTTTCCTTCTGAGCCTGAGTCCTCGTCCTCTGTTAGCTGCTTCTTTCTGCGTTTCCGCGGGGCGGGTTTCGAAGCTTCCTGGTCTCCCTTTGGATCTTGACCGTACGGTTTTCTTCGTTCCGGAGGTCGCTCCTTAGATCCATGCTTGTGCCAAAACGTATGGCGGTACAGGGCTTGTGAAGAAGGGAAAGTTTCGGGACACAACTTGCAGTTGTAAACTTTGGGATTGTTTGGATCCGGATGTTTGTTTTCTTCGTGAGAATCCAGACGCGCTTTAGTTGGAAAGGCCTTTGGACACGCTTTACATAAGAACCGTTTTACCTTTGTATGTTTTAATTTATGACTCTCTACATTTTGCTTGAGCGTTGATGTATAGTCGCAAACGTCGCATTTAAATGGCTTCTCGTGGACTTCATCAATATGCTGTTGTAGAGCCTCAGCGCTTCCGTAGTCCTTCTTCCTTTTACTTTCAAATTTGTAGCAATAACCCAACACACAAGTAAAAGTATTTGGTTTATGGCGTTTTACATGGGCATCACAGTCCTCCTGGAAAACAAATGCGGATTGGCAGACTTCGCACGTAAATTTTTCGGCATCAGGGTGAGCCTGCTTGATATGAGCGGCCAGGGAGGGTTTTGCTACAAAGCCTTTAGCACATATATGACAGACAGCCGCAGGTCCAGTATGATGTCTGGACTTGTGGTGTGTAAGCAGACTGGCGTGCCTAAATTCTTTCGGGCATTCGTCACATTTAAACGGCTTCGGATCTTTCTCATGAAACTTCCGGCGATGGATTTCAAGATGCTTCTCAGTTCGACAACGGGACGTGCAGTCACGCACTGGGCATAGAAACGGGAATCTTCTATTGTCAGTCTCGGGTTCACGTGGGACATGTATGGATTTGAAGTGATACTGGAATTCTCTAAATTGGCGCCGCCTGACTTTTGTCTTCCCGAATTTCTTAGGGCAAAGCGGACATTGGAAATGTGTAGTTAGGCCTACGGTGGGTCGATGAAGGCGCTCCATGTGAGACTCTTGATTCTTCACCGTTGCGAATTGTAGATTGCAAACGGGGCAAGGAGATGAATTACTAGGATCATCAAAATTCGGTTTCGCAATTGTAGAAGCTTGATGTTCGGCCTTGTGCACATTAATCCAACCTTCAGATCGTTCTTTGTGTGTGCATCCATCGATATCGCAACTAAATTTATCCTTTTCTGAATCGAAAAGCGATTCTTTCTGTCCTTGATCGTATTTGAAAAGCTCCCGTTTGGCTTCATATTCCTCCACCGTTTCACCGCTATACTTTGGACGAAATAGAATCCGTGAAATCCGTTTTCTGCCACCTTCTCCCCTTCGCCTCCGCCTCTTTCTTTTGTTAGTGTTTTCTTCTAATTCGGAAACAACAGAATCGTCACTGCTGTCATCTTCCCCCTCTTTGTCTGATGACAGATTTTCCGGGTTAAAATCGGACTCCTGTGCTTTCTCTTCGGTTTGATTTATACGGTAGTTTGGTTTCTTCTTTGCAGTAATCCGCTTCGAACGCCGGCGACCCTGAAGTTCTGTACTGTTTGAATCTTCTGCTGTTGTGGGTTGTTCAACTGGTCTTTGGTCGGGCTGCTGAGCTAATTCGGGCTGAAATTCTGGAGTTTCAATCTCGTCCATAAGATCATCACCGTAGTCATCTGCAAGCGAGTTTTCATCTTCGTCTTTTATATCTAATATTGTCACGATATCTCGTCCACCAATTCGATATTCCGGACGTTCTAAAATTATGAACAAGGGACATTTTGAATCAAAGTTTTGATAAGAATTTTGTACCGAATGCTTGAAAATTTACTTTTCGATTTTGTTTTCCGATTAGTCTTTTCCTCGTCTTGGAGCTGATTCTGATGCTGATTCTCTATAAGATTTCAAGTAGAAAATTATATTCTGAGCATATTATGAACTTTAAAAAATATATTCAAAATTCGATGTTTTTAAAGCATTTTTAGTACCGCTCTCGCTGTCCGCCGCTGCTTGAGACGTCGCCGAAATGTTTGCAGCAGCTTTTTTGGAAGCGATTCTCTTAGAACCTCGCTTGTTTGAACGTGATCTCGTAACTCGAACTTGATTTGGCTCTAAATTTTCAACAGGTGAATTTACAGTGTCATTCTCCTCATGCCTTGACAATGTCCATAAACGCTCAAAGTTTGGAAGAAGCATTTGGGATAAAACTGTCCTTAAATCTTGACATTTTTCTTCCAACTTCGCCAGTGTACGCAAAGTAAAATCAATTTCCCGAACAAACTCGTGGCAAGGAGAACAATAGTTAGGATTTTCAAAGAGACACGAAAAGTCATTCCGGCTGATTTCGAGTAGTTTGCAAATTGATTCCGCACATTTCCGATTCCAAACTTCGTCGAACGGACGATTCATTTCGGCGGGGTTTTGACAGAGCAGACATTTTTCTTCTAAGTTGTCCGCCATCTTGTCGTAGTAATTCCTTTTAAAAAATAGGTACCTACTTAATAAAGGCAACAGGAAATATTCATACACACAGATTTTAGATTTTACGCGAAATAAAGAACGTTTACGTGAATAACTACAATATATTTTGTATTTATACGGCGAGCGCTAATTTACGATTATCACCGACTCGCAGTACCAATCATGGTTAAACAACCGTATGGATTAAAATTTATTTAAAGGACACAAATAAAAATGATGAATGAACAGACAAAAACGAAATGCCGAAGGATAAAAGACAATAGAGAAATGGACGAACAATTGAATTCGGAGCAGACGCTCGCGCTCCTAATCTATTTTTTTTGAATTTCGGACACATTGACGCTGCCTTTCTCAGTATCTTGTCGTTATGCTTACAATTCATTATTCACTTCACTGCAAAATTTTCAAGGACTTTAAAGATAACCTGGAATTCAAATACGAACAGCGAAATTATACTGTACTTTAAGTACGTCATAAATAAACAGTAAATTTTAAAATGCTTACGAACAATTCAAACAGAAAACACAACCACGTTTAAATAATAAACAGGTTTACTTCAACAAACTCTGTATGTGTTATTAAAAATCTCTTATTTACATTTAGATAATGTAGAAGTGATATGCGTTTAAGTTTGGCTCACAGAAAACAATTGGCCGTGGCAGGGTTGATGATCTAAGGCTAAATTTTCTTAGTTGAGTGGACCTTGGCCTATGTAGCGGTCCTTTTCTGGCCCTACGCTTCTGAAGATGAGTTTTTTGTTTTTATGGAAAAAAAATTAAAAGTTTTCAGGATGTCAAAACTGTTGTTTTTTACGTTAGGCTCCAAAGAAAAACAGCTCTAAAAGTGCTCGGAGTGAAAATAAGTAATAAAATATACTATAGGTAAACATAGCGGAATACGACAGTCAATGTCGTTAAATAAGACTTATTTATTTTTACTAATCTGGAAGAGGAGTCTGGAAACATCAGAGATCAGAGCAATAATACTTTACTCAAAGCTACCACGACTCACGGCATTAATCGAATTATATATTTTCTACTTGTCTTACTGTTAAATGATCGTCGAATTCAATTCAAACAGATGCAGCTGCAGCGAATCATAATTTGGTTCACTATTCAACATCCAAATCCAACCGCTCGCTGTCAGGCTTTCAGATTGAGATTTCTTGTTTCACAAGGACAACAATTCAGGCTACCAACTAAACATCAGCTATTTCTTGTTCACATTCTTTAACTTAAGTGGAAAATACATAGATTTATTTACAAAGTATCAAAATTTTGTCTTTCGGGATTGGAGAGAAGAGAGAATGCATAGGTGCAGGTCACAACGAATTTTTCAACCTCATGTACACAGGTAATACATAATACGCTTAAATTTTAAAGCGTAACAGCAGTGGCCTTTTTTACACTAGTTAAGTTAGAATAGTTCTTAAAAACTAATTAGAATCTCCTAATACTCTCAAATATCAACGCTCTCAGCACAATTTAGAAGTATAGTTTTAGCTATTTTAACTTTAGCCTAGAATTAAGAGCTAAATTAACCATCCAGTTCGAATTGAAAAGCCTAGTCAAGCTCGACTGAATTTTCTGCGGATCCCGCATCCGAGGTGGTGGTGTCTTCCTCCTCCGACGGCAATTTCTTTAATTTCTTCCGCCGCCGCGGCGGCGCCTCGGAGTCATCTATAAATGTATCTTTTTTCTGCTTTTTAGCTTTAGGCGTAGAACCCTGCTTGTGCTTATACGTATGTCGGTACAGCGCTTGTTTTGACGGGAGAGTCTCGGGGCATAACTTGCACTTGTAAACTGTTGGGTTATTCGGATCTGGATGTTTGTTCTCTTCGTGAGTCTTGAGTCCTCCTTTAGTTGGAAAGGACTTTGAGCAGGCTTCACATTTGTACTGTTGTTCCTTAGTATGTTTACGTAATTTATGTTTCTTCAAACCTGCCTTATGTTTAGCTTTATAGTCACACAAGTCACATTCAAAGGATTTCGGTTTAGCATGAATTTCTTCAATATGCTGTTGCAGAGCCACATCGCTGCCGTAGTCTTTAGCTTGACCTCTTTGCACGAGTCCAAGTAGCATGTACCCAGGACACACGTAAAGGAGTTTGGTTCATGGAGTTTTTCGTGAGCATTGCAATCATCCTCTAAAATAAACGTTGTTTTGCAGGTCTTACAAGCAAATTCCTCTGTGTCACGGTGAATCCGTTTCATGTGAGTCAAAAGGATGTGTTTGGACGCAAAGCTTTTGACACAAATGGGACAGGTACTCACGACCGGTAGAGTATGATGTCTAGCCTTGTGATAGGTAAGCAGGTAGGCTTGGCTAAATTTTTTGGAGCATTGGTCACATTTTAAAGACTTGCCACGACTGGGTTTTTTAACTCGAATATGCCGTACTCCTGATTTATCGCTGCTTCCTTCTGAATCGGAAATTGCCGAATCTTCAGTATTATCGTCAGATACGGAAACTTGCAAATCATCATCGTTATCTCCATCTGAAGCTGAAGAAGTTGTTTCAGGCTTGAAATCTGAATCCTTCTCTTCATCTTCGGATTGATCTGTACGTAATTTTTTTGATTTTTTTGCAGGACGACCCTTACGTTTTGCACCGTTTGCAGTTGATGTGGTTGCAGCTTGCTCAGTCGAACTTTGAAAGATAATCTCGGGTTCTTCAACTAATCCGTTCTGAAATTCTGGAAATTCAGGATGGTCCATGTCCTCATCGTCGTATTCATACTCAACCGCAACCGGGTTTACAGCCTCTTCCTTTATATCCAAGATTGTCACGATATTTGGTACATCAACACCATTTACTGGATCTAAAATTCCAAACAATAAGCAGTATACTTAACTAAGGTCTTACGGAAAATTTGGGCTACATTCTAAATTCTAAGCGTAATTTATTTTTCAATTTTAATACCGCTCTCAGTTTCCGTGATCTGCGCTTCATCTAAATCCATATGTTCCACAGGAGAACCCTCATTATTGTCATTTGATTCCCGCCTCGATAACGCCCATAGACGCTCAAAATTCGGTAGAAGCATTTCCGATAATATTGTTCTGAATTCTTTGCACTTTTCTTCCAGTCTTGCCATCGCTCGCAGCGTAAAATCAATGTCCCGAATGAACTCGTGACAAGGAGAACAATAACTCGGATTTTCAAAAAGACAGGAAAAGTCATTCCGGTTGATGTCGAGTAGTTTACAAATGGATTCGGCACATTTTTTATTCCAAGCTGCGTCCCACGGACGATTTAGTTCAGCCGGGTTTTGACATAAAACACATTTATCGTCGAAATTGTCCGCCATGATCGTTCCTTTCCTATGGTGTGTATTGCAGCAAAAGATGATTGTGTCCACTACTTTCTGTAACAAAATATATGACATGAATTAATTGACAATTGAATTGACATTGACCACGAGACTACGAGTGTCGAGTGTGTGACATGAATTGCCAATGTTAATGTTGAATGTGAAATTTGATTATAATAAAATTCATAACTTACCAGGACTGCCGAACTGCAGAATATTAATAACCATGTAAAGTTTAAGTTAATAAGACAACAGATAGCACTGCACTGTACAATGTTAATCGAAATCTGAAGTGTACAAATCACAATTAATTACAATGAGTAATCAAAAACAATAGTAACAAAAAAACAGGAAATGATTTGTACCCAGCGCGCTCTAACTTTGAATTTCGGCACGACTGTTCGCAGTATATTGTCATTATGCCAAACCAAAGTCAGAAATATCTTATTCGTATGTAGATTTCAAATTTTGAAAAATTAACGATAAGTTCGGCGGAACTCATGCAAGAAATTAGATTTCTATTCCGAAAATATCCGGAAATTCTAGAAAAGTAAAAAATTCTAGGTGGGAACGCTTTTCTGCTTTTCTAATAGATTTTTCATAAATAGCAAAATAGTCACAAAAATCTATTTTTTGAGCTATCCAAAGCAGTCAGGTGTTCTCGAATAAGAAAAGTGACCGGTGTCATTTATACGCTGCAGTCACAAGGCCAATTAGATGCCACCACCACCGCATTACGTGGATTAGGGCAAGTACAAACAAACAAGGGTTTAAATTTAAGTATAAATTTACTTGGCTCGGTTGTTGATTGTACATATAAAGTTTAAAGAGAAAGCAGAGTACATGTTGTCCCTTACAGCCCTTTTCACAAGAAGTGCACGATTACTATACTGCTAGGGCTGAAAAAGTTAGATTTTTTCAATTCCATTCTAAATTGTCAATAGTTGCTTTCGAAACCTTCTCATCGTTAGTCTTATTTTCAGTCAGAACGACGTCAGTTTTAAATACAGAATCCAATAGTATCCCCCCAAATTATATTTCTTCCGAAACAATCTCATATTGCTATCGGTAATAACTAAGTAAATAAATACTACCATTTCGGTCCTTGCCTGGCTGTGCTGTGACACATTTCAACAAGCGGCTCCGATCTGGCTCTCAGCAGAATAATTACCAGGTACATAAGAACAGTCATGCTCATGCTATCAATTGTGTCGCTGACTTAATTTTGATTTAAACTAATTTTGACTGTTATCTTTTTTAATTGCATAGTGCCAGTTGAAAATCATCGTTGATTTCGTGAGACCCGAAAATGGCATCCAATGGTTCATACCACACGGACGAACCGATATATGATGCTCGAGGAGAACCTGACTGCTCCACGATTCAAGAATTATCTTCTGACCCTCTGATGACCACATACTCAAGCTTTCTTCAACCGGCATCAACCGCCCAAGAAGATCAGACACATGACTGGTTCAAACTTCAAAGCCTAATCCAATACCGGTACGCTTACTCCGGACTTCGGGCCGATTTCTGCGATGATATCTTGTCTGAATTAGAAAAACAAGCTGTCAGGGCTGCTTTAACAGATAATATAGCCAACGTAAGACACCTCTTCAGTGATCCAAATAACTTGAGCCCTTCGATTGCGAACATGATTTACAAAGGAAGCCGTACCCCAGATGAGAGATTAAAGCAAATGGTTTTGGAAGTAACACCACCTTTTCTCCGGACTCCCATGGGCATTAGTCGTGCCACGGCTCCTAGCAACGTGCAATCATATCCGGTTAAGCACAACTATATTTTGCCATCGAAGTCGAAGCTTGAAGACTGCATAGATGCTGATCTGACTGTTCCCAACATCGGAGGTACCATTAATCAAGGTCATTCTATTTCCGGTCGCAATGGCGGCATTACTGGAGACGGCTCAGTAAATTATGAACCGCAGACTGCAAGTGGAAACGGAAAAACACTTTGTGATCAAACAAAAGTCCGTTCCCGGGGTATCATGAAACAGAGCTATTCTAATGCAAATTGCAGTACTGCTGGCGAAAGCTCAACTAATTGTGGACCACAAGCGTCAGTTAGAAATCCGAAAACAACTCGTAAACAGAACTTGGAAGCACGGTCCGGAGGTGCCACAGGTAACAACTAAGAGCCACAGTTTCATACTTCCTATTTACGCCAAACAGGGTTTCCAAATTTTCATTTAGAAGAAAGCCCGAAATTTTCAAAAAGTCATGCACAATGTCTAACTGTAAACCCGCTTCAAATTGCTCTATTTTTAAGTAATTTTATCTGTTTCTTTAAATTACAGAATCTCAAAAGGCACTCCCTAATAGCTATGGCTCAAGTTCGAAGAATGAGAAGAAAGTCCACAGTTGTATTCATTGTTTCAAGGATTTTCTAAATGCCGACCGACTTGCTGTACATCTAATAAGAACTCACCCAAGTAAGCGTGATCGTCCAGTTATTAAATAATTAATTATAAAAATCATTTAATTTATTTAATAATTCTACGCCAATTTTATATTCCAGAGGGGAAAGCATTTTCCTGTGGGATATGTGACAAGACGTTCACAGAAGAGGTGGAGCTCAAAACACATGAAAAGGCACATTTGATTAAACCTAAGCGATTAGGTGAAGAATAAATTGCACGAGTAATCACATAAAAGGTTCAGGAATATCTCACAATCAGTCTCATTTAAAGATTATATTTATTAAAAATAGCTATAAAAAGACTTAAATAAATAATTATGCCCTACAATTGTTTTACTTTATATAAAGACTTTTTTTTTACTAATCTTAAATTATAAAATATTTAACATTATTTTACATGATAAAATTTTGCAAGTGAAATTTGAATGTATACTGTATATATTGTAGGTATGTCTAATGTTAATGTTTCTGTGTTGGAGTTGTACTTAAGGGACTGAAATAAAGTAAACACCAATAACCCTATGTGCCTTCAGTGCTGGTAATATTTTGTAATATTTAATATACAAATTATAACTCATTTTAAGTGGCGAAATCTCGTTTCAGTAATTGATAATACTCTGATTTTTTTCACGTCGAAAACAGAACTAAAGCGAGGTTGCCAAACAGGGAAACTTATAGAAGCATATTCTAAGAAAAGCTTATCGCCGCAACTATAAGCATTATTATACTAGATCTCTATAAATCCAAAAGCATCATAAGCACCAACTTTTTATTTAGCCAAAATACCCGTCTGTCCCTGTCAATGACTACTTGACGACACTATGTAGATTTGCTTGTCTTCACCCTTCTTCCCCTTCGCATTTTAGCTGGAAGTCGGATTTCCAGCTCATCTTCCTATGACTGCAAATCTCAATTCAGCATTTCCGTCATTCGTCTTTTCACATGCAATTCTTACGCAACGCATACGTTTTTCCTCAGAAGCTCAGTCTCTGCTCAGTCTAAATTCAATCTGTTGTCAGTTGACGTTCAATCACTTTGGGGTGGGGTCGGGATTCTTTATAATAACAGTGTTCTGGATTCCACATTTAATTTTTAAATTGTACACGGTATCTTCAGAATTCTAATCTGGTAAGATGCTTGTTTTATTATTAATAATCGTGGTTATTCGGTCTTTCATTTGGCTCATTTTTTTTCCTATTTATTAATAAATACCGAAATACGCATCACGTGCGCAGCCGGATAGGGCTTTGCCCACAAGGCCCATCGAAGAAGATGAGCCTGGCTATTAGACATTAAATTCATATTTTAATCTAAGAAAAATAAAAATGCGTGGACTATGGCGTGAACATTATGTTGAATGTTGGAAACCAGTGCTAAAATTTTTATTTTGTTTCCTGCTGTCCTAATCTAGAGACCAGGTTCGGTGATTAGTGATTACGATTACGAAGCCGTGTCCAATTGATCTGCTGGATCCCAGAGTTAAGACGGTAAGTTAAATACGTCAAGGGCATACATTGTAAATTCTTAACCATAAGGAAATTTTAATCGGCTTCATGCCGACACTTCGTTTGACCTACCTTCTTGCATCTTTATCTAAAAGGCTTTATGTACCAAATATTACATGCATTTTAAGAAATACAATGCGCATTAATGTGAACAAAGCAGTGTATGGTATTTACAGTGTCTGACTTGACTTATTACCCAGTTTATAATATGGGTAAAGTATAGCTTCGATTCAATCTGAATAAACGTTGTTGTTATTTCTGTATTTTAGAAATGAGAATGGATTTTTTATTGAATCCTACGCGAAAAGTCATTGTACTAATCTGGACATCAGTCGGAAATCCACATTCTGGAAATCAAGAAGTTCCATTCGAAAATATTGGGCATGCATCTATTCTAATCAACACAGGTGTGTATAAGTCATATACTAGCATCGTACCGACTACAGATCCAAACCAAGATGTTTTTAAAACTCGTACATTTGCCAACTACGATGCGGAATGGCAAGAAACTATTGCTCAAGACGTCCAAGCCGAAGCTTCCCCACCACAGTTCGTATTTTGTTTTTACGGATTGGAAGTTGAAAAGATGAATAAACCGGATTAATGAAATAAAAGAACAGAGATCATCTTGGTCACTGCTCGGAACTGGCAATTCTTTCAGTTGCGCATCATTAGCATGGAAGATTTTACTGGCCGGTGACATCGGAAGATTCATTGGGACATGGGATCTAGTTACTGGCAGTTCAGGTGATTCTGGAGCTGGTACGTCGAGGGCAGTGACCGCATCCCGTAAGTCTGATGGCCAAGCTGTTTTGAAAACGCTCACATACCTCGCTGAAACTATAGCTGCTCCATTTTTTGGGGTTCAGAGTCCAGATAATTTAGTGACTAAATTGAAAATCGCTAAAGCACGTGAGTTAGAAATTTATCGATTAACTCGGGACTACGAAAGATATTGTCTAGAAGGTTATGAAAATGTTATTGAATGGCGACCAGAAAACAAATGTTCAAAACTTTGGCAATGGATACGGCCTCTGGTTTTTATTTTTGTGGGCATCTGCGTTGTCTATTACATATTATATTTGAGCGATTTTCCATTGTTATTTCGACTCCATTGAGCTGAAAGTTATTACCCTTGTTGATTTTGCCTATTAAAATACTTATTTAGATAATAATTATTCGTCTTAATATGAGCAAATATTGAAATTAATAAACTGAGCCATAAGTGTTGTGCAGTCTTAAAATATGAATTGGAATATTGAAACCAGCCTTACAATTGTTTATATTATCACACGTAATCAAATATTTTATAACAGAAAAAATACTTCATAATGATTTTATTGCATTAGGTATTGTTTTATAATCGAGACATGAAGAGATGTTTAAATAACAGTACCTATTCTATTAGTAAATTTCTCAACAACCACCCCTCAACCAACTCATAAATAAATTTTTATCTTAGACATCAGAAAGAAGGAAGAAGTAAACAAAAATATATAAACTTAAGTAGAGTTAAATAATAAACAATAAAGTAACATGAAGAACTAAACTAAGGTTATCTAATTCCTCGTTGCGTTTCTTAAATTAAATATTATTATTGACAATAGCAAAACACGTATTTTTGAGAAACAAATACGAATTTAAGGATAGTTCAATTGTAAATGCGGATTCACGATGATTTACGACGACTCTTCATCCATTTATTAATCATCCTTTAATTCAGTGGCGAATTAACTCTAAGAAATTTACATTTACCCAAAGTTTTCAAAATGATGTATGAAGTACGGTAGCTTCCTACCCTTATTAACTTCTTCACAACTAGACATAATACTTTTAGTTAGTGGTCTTGGGCCACAACTAAATACACCAATTTTACTGACATAGCTATGTTTCTTCTGGACGAATTTAAGAAATGAGGTCATATCAGGGCGACCAAAATGATTGATTGCTTTTAGGCCTGTAAACATGCTTTTCTTCGAAAGGCGTTGAAAATGGTTTTCACAGATGTACTGCAAATGAAAGTACGAAATGATTCAAAATTAGGCATTTTACTAGTTGAAATTTTTTGTAGAAATTTTATTTTTTAAGAAACTTACCAGCATAGTAGTTCTTAAATCAAATTTATGAAAGAACTGCGTTATGAAAATATGTATTTCTAGGACATTAGTTACGTCTTTCCTTTCCACGTCCCGTAATACATCAATGAACCATTCAAAATGGCGATGTGACGGGCAAATCCATAAGAAGTAGACCTTAGATGATAAATTTATTATAGATAAGGTTAGTTTTCACCAGGAAAAATTGACATTAATACACACATGAATATGAATATACTGAATCAATATAATCAAAATATAAATGCCGCTTACCTTTTTACAAGCCACACCAGAGTATCTATTGGTACTTGTACCGAATACTAAGTCATTCAATATTGATGCATATGGAGTCACACCAATCCCACCGCCAACCATAACGGCCACTTCAAATTTATACCAGTCCTGATTTCCTCCGCCAAATGGGCCTTCTAATCGGATCTATGTTTTTTTGAAAAATGTGTTAGATAAAATTAAGGCATGGGGTAATACGAGACAGAATTTCTGCAGGTAACTGCGGTGGTCGACCGTGGCGATTTCGCAAAACAAACATCCCGATTTATCACCAAAATTCAGTTTTGTAATATAGCCTTAAGAAATACAAACAAAACTCACCTTTGGAACATCATCCTCTAATTCATTGATATTGAAATTACAAGGATCAAAATAATTCCTTAGTTTCCACGTCCAAGGTCCTTGAGCTTTAATATGACAACTCAAGAAATTTTCATGTGGCGCAGATGTTAGGGTAAAACTATGAAATTCATGTGGCCGGAAACTCGTACAAGCCAATCGTACCCATTGCCCAGATTGATATTTAAAATTAGGCGGTCGGTAATATTTGATTTTAATAACATCACTTGGCAGTAAATCCGTTTCAATTATATCCAATTCCATGTATTTCGTTCGTAGACTGACGACTTTATCAAGTGTATAGATTATAGCTGGACCGATGAAAAATATCCAAAAACGTGGAGTTCCAGTTAATCTCGCTAATCCATGTATAAGGCATAATATGTATAACAATACATATAATTTATGAACATTGAAGAAATATTTATAGGCTTCTTTTCTTATCCGAGGATGGGCGTAAATAAATATAACTATCATAATAATAAATAATAGTATTCCTGTAACCCCAGTTAATGTATTAAATAACCAATAGGTTATACGAGGACGTTGATCAGACTGAAATAGGATTTCTTTTGTGAGGCAATGTAAGTGATCGATTGGTTGCGTGGATATGTGATAGAAATTTACTATGTGCCCTACTGTGTGTAAAATTGAGAAGAATAGAGCTGTGCAGGCTACTATCTTATGAAACTGGATATGACTATCTAATGGTATATATTGTTGGATCGGAAAGTCTTTTAACTTTGTTAATAGATTACGAGACATTGTTAATAATAGGAGTGAGTAATTGAAGGATAACGAAGCTGCTGAACCACGCGTGATTGCTATTCCAACCCCCATTATATGGCGTAAATCTATATGTTCCGTCATGAAGGAGTAGTCTGCAAATTGATTAAAAAATAAATTAAATTAGAATTAGGGATTTAAAAATTATGTAACCTAGTTCAGGTATTGCTTGACGCTAAAGAACGTGGCGATTATTAAAAATATAAGCTTACGTATAAACCGCTCAACAAACAATGAAATTGTAATAACATAGAATACAAATAGGTAGAAAATATGTTGACGATTCTCTTCAAGAAACGTCGTTAAACAATCCCACTGTTTCCGTAATTTTGAACGATATTTCTCATGTACGGCATCTATATGGAAACTCGTCATCCTAGAGAAATATAATTCAAAAATTTAAACCTGGCAAGGTCAAATATTTTTTTAGATTTTCACAATAAATGCGAAACTTACCTCGCCACATTAGTATTAGTATCCAGGAAATTCTGTTTAGCCCCTTTACAATCCAACCCAATCGCAACAAAGTCACCCTTATATTCTCGCATCATTAATTTGAAATCATTATAAGTTAAATAATCTTGATCTTCCACACCACTACTTTGAAACATTCCATTAATTAATTCAGTAACTTGCTCATTAGACATACTGTCCGTCTTAGCAATATCGACCAGTGACCTCAACATATCACTTAATTCAATCTTATCTATAACACCATTCCTATCATTGTCGCACATGTCGAAAATAATCCTTAATTTGTCTTCAGTTTTTCCTTTAGAAAATAGCACAACTGTATCCAGGAATTCTTGAAATGATATCCGTCCGTCTGAATCTTTATCCACAATGTTAAACATTTTCTTAACGAACATTGCATCTGGTTTCATGCCAAGGGCACCAGCGAATTCTGATTGGCTTAGAGATGTTCGCATGACTGTTATCACATCCGGTGACAGGTCATTTAATTTCCGTTTTTCACCTGGTTTCAGGCCAAACGTTAGAGCATAAGCTTCCCGAAAGAAATGCTCTAATCGTTTCTGCCTTCTTTCTTTCGTCTCCGCATTTAATAGAATAATTTCCTTATTATTATTTATAATTTCTACGTTTTTATGTATAGATTTTAAATACATTTCTAATTTATTTATAAATTTATTTCTACTAGTGTTAGTATCAAATTCGAGTACTAAATCATAGTCTTTTGGCAGCCTTATTAGTATTATTGGTTTAACAGTTTCATTACTTGTTTCAATTAGTAATGTATTAATGCTAGTTAAATTTAAACTACGTATATTTTCACCTTTTCTATTAATGATCTGAATTGTTTTATTCGTATTGTTAAATTTAATTTTAACAATACGTTTATGATTTGAATTCAACCATTCTTTTACACGGATATTTTTTGATAATTTATTATCGGATTTATTATTGTTGTTGACTAACTCTTCTTGTTTAATTTTTAATTGCAATTTATTATAACTTTGTAGCTTTAATATTAAATATGCTGATAGTAATGTTAATAATGGCACTGATATTAGGAATATACAGGTGTAGATGTAGGGTGCTTCAGAGCCCTGTTGAAATTTTAACGAATTTAGAATTTTATGCCCAATTTTGTATATTACTGCCGGTCGCTATAGATGAAAGTTTTGAATATTTAAACAATAAAACATACTTACCTCAAAATAATCAAATCCTTGTAAGTAAGCGCACGGCTCTAATACACTTGCGTTTAGTTGCATCGGCTGTTTACATGGATTTTCTGCTTCATTCCAGATGAATACACTTTTTTGTATTTCATGAGGTTCTATATCCGTACTATTTATGATTACATCATATAAAAATATACTTCTGATTTCACGGATTTCTGCTGCTGTGAACATTCTAGAATAACAAGATACAAAAATTAAGGACTTAAATATTTGCATGATTATAGTAAGTCGTAATATAAACTTGAAATTGGTAGCCGAAAAGCTTATTGTGAGCTAGCATCTGGGCCAACATATACTTATATGCTAACATTGAAACGTGCAGATGTAACATACATATTATACAAATATGTAGTATAACAGTGCATACGTGACATTGTAAGTTTAGTCATATGCCAATTTTATGTAGATGTCATTATGTATATGTCAAGGAGCATAAAATAATAAACGTGTATGTCCCCTACCATATATGTCATATCATTATGTTAACAGATTTTTCCTGATTACGTTTAAATACTATAGAGTACTGGTCTGCAATAATAAATTAAAAGTATATAGTAAAATATAATTGTTGTAAATTGTAACTGTATGTCAAGTCATACTAATAATTTAAATTTTCAAGGCTAGAACAGGCGGGCTAATGGAAGGTACGTTTATATTAAATTCTACGACAATTCGGACGGGGGTGGTTTGATTTTTCTTACCGAACCGAACCAAGCCTTAATCTACGTATTTCCGCGGTTCATTTTTCATCCGCCAAATTGTTGCAGCACTCAACCACAATCCCCCGCCCAATTGTCCCCGCCCAACTGCCCCCTACACAATTATCATCTTTATACGTTATTTGACTCAATATTTTGACGTTAGACTACAACGTCTCGCTCTCTGTTGAAAAACGCCTGTCTCATTAAATTGTGACTTGAAAGATATCAATTAAAGGAAAATTTATACATTAAGGATATCAAAAGGGATCAACGAGTAATAATGACCTTGTAAACCTTTTGTACACCAGATAATGCGTGTAATATATAAGGCATGCCGAACCTGTTTTGATCTCAGTTCTCATAATCGTTTTCAATTAATTTGATGTCAATAAATTTCGTAATCGAAAGTAGTGTGTAGCCCCCATAGTAATTGACCCCAAAAGAGAGTTAATAAATGAGAGTGAGTGAGTGACGCGGAGTCAGCATGAGTAATAGAGAGGTGATGAAGTCTACAATGAAGCTCGACGTACCAACAGATCATAACAGAGAGACTGACCATTGGACAGACACGTGAAAAAAAACGTTACCAGGTTAGCCTGGGCCTGGGCCCATTAGCTCATGAAATGGGAGGGTGAAATCAATATTTGCTGCAGGTCATTTTCGCAAGGGTTTTAAGCCTCACCCTCAAGATATTATTTCTCTGCAATATTCATAGCCACATGCCTTATGATCTCCTTGTATTCATTGATGAGTTTTAGGCTGTAGTACAAAACTGAAATTGTCCATAAAAACGTGCAATAATGCCTGCTTATTTACCCATCACAACCTTCCAGAAATATTGAAAAGCTGCATATTATGCACGTTTAGCCCAATTGAGTACTGACCAAAAAGGTAATACGATTGGTATGGATCGCCATCGCTGCTGTTGAGATTGCCCTTCAGTCCTGTGCATACATTAAATCAAAGTACCCAACTAATGCAAACAACATTGCTAAACTATAATTAAATTCGACGTGTTTACCAAGCAAACGAAAATCCTAATTGCCTTGCTAGTAGTAGGTACTAGTAGTTACTACTGTGCTTAGCTTTTCAAAAACGAAGCACACGTGTCTAACAAGTATTATGAACTATGCCCGTTAGCTCAAACATTTTGCAGCGCAGCAGGTGAGCCTAAACGTAGCATTACGTGCCTTCTCGAAAACTCGATTTTGTAATGTGACCTTACCAACATAAAAGTACTAGAGTTATTTACTTAACCTTTAAATACCCATAGTAGGTACATAAATAAATTAATAATAAATACTTGTGCAATTGTAGTAGCTACCTAGTAAATATATGTAAAAACTTACCCATTATTACGATTTTCAAACCAAAAACGATCAGCATCTCTTATTCTTGTAAATTGCTCTTTTATAATTGTTGTAAACAATTTTCCGGGGTTACCATTACTTTCAAGCATTCCACCCAAATATAAATCTATATTGTTTAAATCATTGCCGTATAATTCTGCTAACTTTTCAAACAGTGTGACCTATAAAATATCCC
>VNWX01000654.1:0-19624 GCA_009869905.1 Ceratophysella communis | reverse complement strand
TTTTACATGTAGGCCTTCTACATAGTTCTACGGGAGTTGTGAGTTACGGTGCTTGCACATCTATCCGTGAACACAGACAGACAGACAGGGGCATCCCAGTAGACCTTCTGGTCTAAAATCAGGCCTTATTTTCCTTGACTCAAAAGCTCACAAAGCGTCTCGTCAAAATGCGTATATGCAAATGACTATTACATATATACCCCTACATAATTTATGATATTCAGGCTATATATAGTACAAAGAGATGAAATAAAATTCCTAATGGGATCTGGTTCAACTTCAAAGACGCGCACATCTGTCTAAATTCGACGCTACGCAAAGCTTTTTAATTTACAGGAAACGAGAAACTTTTTTAGACTTTCTCCGTCGGCACTTTCACTCAGCTGTCTTTCTCCAGAATAAATCAAATCAGTGTCCTGTCATTAAGGATTAAAGTATTAGAATGGCTAAATGAGAAAATACACTGAGAATTACGAATACAGACGCAACGCAGCTGTGTTGTTCAGAACGATTTGATTAAGAAAAACTTTGAATCTAAAGCTTTTTACCAAGTTAACTTCTATTTAGGTACAACAGTTGAATCTGTAGTTTAGGCATCGAAGCCACATTAAAGACGATACTATTTACGAATTGCGACCATGAGCCTTGAAATGCCCTAGAACATTGAAGCCTTGAACCCCGGTCGGCGACTTTGACGTGGTTTTGAAATAAATTGCTTTCCACAAAATTGTCGCTCTGAGCATGGAATTCAAGATCAAAGATTGTTTTTGTCAAGTGTCAAATTTTGAATGAAAGAGGTACATGGACTGTGATATAATTCGTGGACATAGAAAGACAGCTATTGTACTTGGGTGATTGATTTGAAATATTACGAAATTTTGTAAATTTTTGCAACGTATAACGTCATTTAAAAATTGTTTTTAAGTATGCTTAACATAAATTTCGATGCTAATTTTCAAGTTCCTTTATCTTGTCCAACTTGAAACCAATCCCAGTAGGACGCCTAAATTTTCTCAAATACTTAATTATTTCAGAGGGGTAAAAGCAATTAAATATCACAATTAAAATTCGTATCGCCATCATGCGTTCAAAAATGCAATTACATCTAATTTTTAGCTTTCTTAATTCGGCCATAATTACGCAGTAGAATAAGAAAATCCATGCATCCGTCGTATGCGTGAATCTCTGTAGAAACATAAATAATCGAGCATCCGGCGTGTAATTCCGGAGACATTAAAAATTAAACTAGCGATTTGACTCGACTGGATTCCTACTTGCTACGTTAAAACATCGGATTTGTGTCAACATGCCTGCCAAGTTCATTAAATTATATTCACTAGCGTAACGCGACACGCGACGAATGTCCGAATTCGTTACCAAACTATAATTTTGTTACCCCATATAATATGTTTACATTTGCGATTGGCTTAATTTTAATTGGTATTTTTTGTTAATACCTTATTACCATTTTTGATTTGAGTACCTACTCATTTAATACTTTATAGCTATTATTCTCATTGTCGCCTGCCGTGGCCTTCTATTAGATTTTCCCCTGCTCCATAGAATTGTCGTAAAAGCACCCGACTCCCATTAAATTAAACCACATAAAATATATTTATAACTTCCCATGGGCAACCCAGAGAACTTGGCACTGCCACTGGAACTCCATAGCATCCGGTTTCCGTGTCAGCTCAGTCCAATTTCATTATGTTACATGACAGACCTCCGGCCATGGACAAACTCAATGGGTTTGAAGGTGAAAGTCCGTTTAGCTCATATAGGACGACAATGGGTTATAACTTTCTCCTTTGTGCTTGAAGCCATACTAAACTTTCATTCGCCACGCTTCGCTCGTCTGCAACGCACGTGGCATGTAAAATCTTCAGTTCTCTATAATAAGAATAATCTGCACTGATTACAGTCATCGATTTCCTCAAAAAAAAACTCATCAGTGCTGTCAAGAATCGGTGCTTTTGTAAAAGCGGCTAAATTATATGGTTTCAATTAATGGACGCAGAAGCTCAGAAAAAATATATTTAGGTCTGTAAACCTCTGATTTTGGCAGATGAGCCGAAGATCAGGAGTGAAGTCTTCAATTTGTCTTTTTGACTGAAACGAGGAAGTTGATGGATGATTTTTGGCTTCAATTCTGTAATCCTGAGTAAACAGTATGCTATACATCACAGACAGACTACAGACTACAGAGGCGGAAAAGTAAATTACTTCCTTCTGTCGAGACGGAGGAGTGCTTGAGAAGCGTTTTTCTAGAGGTGGGGACAGGTGGCTTTGACGCCTTACTCCGACGCCTTGTCACTTCCTAATCCATTTTTCAATGATTAGCCAACATAAATAACATGCAAACATTCGTAAGTGATTTTTCTGAAGGCGACGACGCGACGGTAGGTCGTTTGAAATTAAAATATTTCAGCTTGTACGTGATTTTAACTTGTAAAGTTATCCAGTGGAAATTGCGCCTGTTCTGGTCTAGCTTTAATGCCGTTTAAATAATCCCGAATTCCTTATAATACAGTAACGCGATTAAACCTAAGGTTTTCCAGAGATATTTAACGGTATTTTTTACATTTATATAAATATAACTGGTACAAAATAATAAACTGTACTAAATATAAATCAAATTAATTGGGTTAAAATGGCTCGTTCCAGTGCATTTTTGGCCGTCAAGGACTATTTCGGTGTGGGCCAAATTCATAATTCCTTATAACTATATTTGTCATTAACGCAACGTATTTAACATGGGATTTTAGTGTAAAATGTGCTTAAAAAAGCTGTAATTGTAATCAATCACTATAAACTATAGAAACCTGTTAAAAACCAGAGCAAATTTTGTGATCTTGAGTTTAAATTGTAAAAAAAAAATCGGAATTCCTGAAAATTTAGTTTGTGCGAAGACCCACCTAGTCCATACCTGGCGTCGCGCCTGTTTTTCCGGTTAAAAATTAGTTTAATCAAAAATTTTACAATAAAATTTAGCTTATAGAATAATGCAATTTTTTTTTAATATAACAGAAATATGGATTCTATCTTCGTGAACCAGCTTTTATCGAGCTGAATTACGTGTCAACAACAAGGCAGGTCGATATTTTTAAGACAATTTTGAGAATTTCTTTCAACGGAAAACTGATACGAAGCTTCCTCGCCTCAACTCTGAACCCTAATCTCGTAATATATGTGGAATCTTCCGGAAGAAGATGTTAATCTTTAGCTAGCAATAGGAGCCTAGTACCCGAACTTAACGCTACAGCTCGAATATTTATGTTTCTAGTTCTAATTGCGATAGACATAAAGAGTCAGGCTCAGTTGAACGTTAAACCTGTACTCTACAGTCATTTTACGACTATTTTTTAAAGCAACATATAATTCCAATTTGCGTTCTTTCGCGAGAGATATTTCTTCTTTCGAGGTGTGGAAGTGTTCAATGTGCTCAGTTCCACACGCAGGAAGTGTCATATTAACATTTCTTCTCTGTGGTATTTTGGCTAGGGGGTGCTTTCATGGGTCTTTGACAGTAATTACCTTGGGGTGAGAAGTTATGATCTTGGATGCAATTTGAGAATGCAAGATATTAGATAATGCGGTTCCGAGTGAGCTAGCGTTATGGTCTTAATTTAGGGGTTGTGTGCTTCTTTAGTAAACTATGTTAAGCCTATTTAAAGCTTCATTTTGTTAAAGTAACGCTGCCTATTTCCGTCGAGTGAAAGTGGTTAGCATAGCTTGATATAATTACGTTCATTCAGAGTTTTTTTTATTCAAGAAAACAACGATCACGTCAACCCGTTGAAACTATTTTTGGAAGCCATTAAAATAATTAGCGATTTAAGCACTAATTTTAGCTTTTCAAGCAGAATCTTCGGTACAAGTGTCGTGTGCGAACACAGGAATATTTGTAGCTCTATAAATTTGGTTAGGTTAGGTTATTTAAGGTTAGGTTAGACTCGTTTTAAAGCCTACCTCAGCGCAAACGTCTTGAACCTAACCTAACCTTAAATAGTTTAACCTAACCAAAGTTATAGAGCTACAAGGATTTCTTTGTTCGCACACGACATGTGTGCTGAATTTTCACCAAATTCATGATCAATATTAAAACTTTTAGGCTTCGACCGACAGTGAAATAGAATTCTTCAACAAAAATGCATCGGAGAAAGCACGTTCTGGGCGTGTGGGTAGAGGAAAAAGGCATCGCAATCACGAAGCATGACTCTAGACTATAATTATATTTTGTGGTTTGAATAAACGTAAATTACGGCTCTAGCAAGCACAAAAGTAATGGATTAAAGTGCAGTGTTTTGAAAGCAGGCTAGAAATGGGGCGTACTCGAAAAACCAGTAACGGAGAAAGTCGGCGGCGGTCCAATTTCCCATTACCCTTGAACTTTAAGGGTTCATAAGAAAGGGTGCACTGACTCAGTGCCTGTGGGTGGCTCACATTCGTTACTGTCAGCACTTTTGTACCCGGAAAATAAATCACGAGATTTGTCTCCTACGTAGACTTAAAAAGGCTTGCTGAGACGCTAAGGCGACATTTTGAAATAAGGCCAGCATTTTTTATAAAATTTAAAGTGACTTAGGTGCCAAAATATGACAGTAAATTTTTGTGAGCTTAAAATAAATCATGAATGCGTAGGTAACTCATAACTGTCCTCGAGTTGAAAAATAAGCCAGATTCTAAAGCATGTGGCGTTGTCCTCACGAATCATAATCAAAGTCTCGTGTGAGAAATGAGCAGCTTTGTCAAAAATGCTCTGGGAAATGTGTCACTGCACTCTATTGTTTGGCTGAAGCTCGAGTTCCCTAATATGACAGTTTTTGTACTCTACGTAAGTAGCTGCAACGTGGTCCCTGAGCCTTAGCCTAACCCTGAGCCTAGACAATTATAGCGTGAATCAGTACGACGTGGAAAACCGTACCGAAAATTAGAAAATCGGGCAGGAAATACGCCTATAGCGGCAATTATAAGCTAACCTAACCCAAATATTAGGCAGCGAAGGGATAGATGCTTTTTAAGCATTTAAAAGCATGGGCATAGGGCATGGCATCTGCACAGAGTAGCATCTATCCATTCAAAAGCCATCTGGTCCTGGCTCGAGTTTAATTTCAAGCAATGTAATAGTTTTTAGTCTGAAATATTGAAATTTCTATCATTGCCAGCAATGCTGCAAAACCGACGAAAGCCACATGTGAAGCACATTAGTATCCGACCCTGGAAATCCTCTAAAAGCAATTATTAATTATGACTATGTACAGCGAACGAATTCAGTACCAAGGCCAGTAAACAAATGAAAAGCCTCAGTTCAGTGAATTGCATGCCAGTTTCACTTAGCAAAGATCCCTAGTTTTCAGTTTGAAGTGCTAATGAAGCATAGAAAATATTTAAAAGAAAGGAAACTTGTCAAATTCGTATTACAAAGTTCATTTCGGAGCATAATTAACTTCGCCAAAGCTTTTATTAAGCTCATTGTGTCAGTGTGTGAAACTTCCGGGGTCAAAGGGTTTTTGGCTTATTGTCATTTCGGCACGTGCGTCCAGAATTCGGACCTCATAACCCTGAGCAAAGAAATACTAACGCAACTCTTGGTAATTTTAATTTCAAAAGAAAAAAAAGTCAATTAAACATTCGAATTTTCAAACAAGGCTAATAAGTATAGGGCTTCCCACGTAATTAAGACTCCGCCCGCTACGACATGAAAGTAAAAGTTAAATTACAAGTCACAAAAAGTCAACCTTGAGGAATTTAATGAAAATTACTTGTTGAAACACGTCAGAGGCATCCGGGTCACCCCCAGAATTTAATGTAAGTACATTATGCATTAAAGATGCTCAATGCATTCTGCTTTCTCTTTTAAAAAAAATAATAGAAGAAAAAACGCTGTGGGAAGTGGAAAGTCAGGCATCGGGGATGCAGGCGTGAGCATTGCATTCAAGCGCATGGTGAAAGTTGGCTATTTAGCGGAGCCCAAGCCACAGGCGAGCTTTCACTACTTTCACCGTAAGGCCGTAGAGACTCGTCAGTTACTGGGCTAGTGCAGTCAAGGCAGTCAAGTCTCAAGCGACGCTCTTGAATCTCTGTAATTGAAAATATTCAGAAAATCAAAATTTTAAGAAAATTCAGCAATCTAGCTTAGCAGTCTATAAAATCACGAAAACCCCTGTTATTATTTCAATTCCATGGCGTGGCGCCTGAAAACGCCAACGCCTTTCGACGCTATTGCTCCAAACAATTGCGGCTGAGCCTAAACCACCTTGACATGCGTCCCAAGACACAATACACAAAATTTCGGAAGTGAAAGTGTCCCAATAGCTTAGCTGTCCTGTCCATAACTAAAACTTTTAGAAACATTACCCTGACACTCTGAACTAACTTTCTGACAGTAAAAGTTTCTACCTTTCTTTTGGCTAAACAATTGTAATAATTCAAAAGCTTTCTCCGCGTCTTCATCGATCTACTACGCTCACTTTTCAATATTGGGTTTTCAATTAACTCTCGTACGTTTGAGACCTTCTACTACAGAAATAGAAATAATAAACATAGAAGTTTGACATGTTATGTTAGCCAATAGGGACGCATGGAAGCCTATTCAATGAATTGGAAAAGTAGACTGACGGCGTTTCAAATTTCAACATTCTCAGACGACGGGGTGGCTGCAGTTCTATTAAATCTAGCCGAAAAAATTGGTAAAAGTACTGAAAATAAATAAAATTCTGTGAAAGTGAAAGTGACCTTCTACTACAGAAATAGAAATAATAAACATAGAAGTTTGACATGTTATGTTAGCCAATAGGGACGCATGGAAGCCTATTCAATGAATTGGAAAAGTAGGCTTGTCACATCGAAAAACGTCTGTGACAGACAAGCCATAGTAGAACCATGGCCTACAAAGGAAAGCTCGATATTAAACTGGGCATCTGTGAGTGAATTTAGAATTGAACTCTGACTGACGGCGTTTCAAATTTCAACATTCTCAGACGACGGGGTGGCTGCAGTTCTATTAAATCTAGCCGAAAAAATTGGTAAAAGTACTGAAAATAAATAAAATTCTGTGAAAGTGAAAGTCGGTGAAAGCAGCAGAAATCGCCGAAGACTTTCTACGAAAAAGCAATCAAATTTGTCTGGAACATTGATGAAAGCAGCAAAAAAGTTGTCCAGATCACCAGTGAAAGCAGCAAAATTTTCTTGAGGCGCCGGTGAAAGTAGCACAATTTTTTTAAAGACAATAGTTAAATTGGCAAAATTCATTTTAGACGTTCGTGCAATCAGACAAAAATTCAAGACTTTGGTGAAAGCTACAAAATTTATTCGAGGCGTTGGTGAAAGCAGCAAAATCTATTCAAGACTTTGGCGAAACCAGCAAAATGCATTCAATACGTTGCTGAAAGCAGTAAAATTTATTCAAGATGTCTGTAAAAAGCAATGAAATTCGTCCAAAAAATAGGCGAAATCGCTTTACAAAATTTCGGACGAATTCGTCAAATTTGAGCATTACGTGGGTGAACGCAGCTAAAATTGTCTTAAAATCTCAGTGAAAGCAACAAAAATTTCCTTTAGACTGCGTCAAAAAATCGTCTAAAAACATTAGTAAAAGCAGTAAAAATCGTCCGCAAAAGCAGCAATTTTTTTTTAAAAGTGAAAGTACAAAAATCCTATTTTAAAAAGAATTCGTCATAAAATGACTACCACGAGCTTATTCACCCTAAATACTTCTTTAACCCCCGAAATATTCTTAAACGAACTATGGGACGAAACGCCACCCTCAAAACCATGGAACGACGAAACCCTGTCGAACTCCTCATCTGAAAACACGACTAATGCCTTCGATCCGAACTACATCCTCACCTGAGTACCTGCAAATGAGCTCTGACACTCGAAACTGTGTCATAGCCTATATTATCCTCTTCATAATCGCTGCCACTGGAAATTTCTCAGTTTTCTTCTCCGTGTTACAACAATTAAGACGAACGAAATCTCGAATCAGTGTTTTAATTTTACATCTGTCCATCGCAGACTTACTCGTAACATTTGGCGTGATTCCCTTAGAAATTATATGGAGAATTACTGTACAGTGGTATGGTGGAAACGTTCTGTGTAAAATATGTAAATTTTTTCATGGATTTGGACTGTATTTGAGTTCCATGGTCCTCATATGCATTAGCATGGACAGGTACTTTGCAATTATTCATCCGTTACGAGTAACGGATGCGAGGAGGAGGGGAAAGCTCATGCTCACCTCGGCTTGGGCCACGGCTGCAATTTGCTCAATGCCTCAGGTAAGTTTATAGCGTTTTGCGCTCGTTTTCATACATTTATAATGTTTATCTATCTACGTAAAGCGTTAGAAGGATGTACCTTGAGGCAATTAAATATATATTCCATGTGGCTCGAATCTCAAGGGAACGAAGATGCACTTTGGCCTCTATTTTTAGATTTTTTGAGCAAATATCGACATAGAGGCTTTGATCTCTTGGGATGGGATAATTTGAAGTTTCCTCAGAGAAATCTAACAAGTTCCGTTTATTTGATCAATAGCGTTAGAAATTGGGATTTCTTGCAATTGCGGTGAAAGGCTTGAGGCAAGGCCAGCAAATTCCGCGTATGATTTTAGAATTTTCGGCCATCAGTGAAAAGCGGTGATTTTAGTTTGAAATTTTACCCAAGGGGCCATGTGAATTGGCTTGACCTTAGCCTCGAATTCCCAAATTGCTCTTAAATTTAGCCTTATTTCAGCACACGAACAAGTACATGAAACTGGACAAGGTCATTGCTGACAAGGCCGTATCGGGCCTCCTGAGCCAAAGACACACTAAATTTTAAAAGAATTTTAGAGTAGCGCGTGCAACGGTAATAATATTGGATTTTATGAAAAATGGAGCAATGCGTACTGCGCGTCAGCTAATGTGTCCAGCGTCGAGATCAAAAGACGAAAAGAATTCTAAATAATATTCGATTCTGGTTAAATGAGCTGGAATCAGACGGTATATCTTGATTCCGTCTCGAACTCGGCCTCAATCTCTGGCAGACTCATTAGCAGGAGAGCTATAGAGCCAATCTCAAGGGACTGAAGACATTCGTCATGGTCCATTACCATCGAAAGACCATTCTGTAATGATATTGGACCAGTTCGTTCCTTCAATAATGCAGGTTATTGGGCTTCTTTGCTTTCTCCAGGCTCACAAATCAAAGAATTGATCGATGCGAGAGGGATTTTTTTTTCCCAAAGACAGACGCTGCTGCGAGTATGTGTGTCTGAGACAATTTCGTCAATATCAAAAGCACTCGGACTCAATCAATTTGGTGATGTTATTTACTTAGCTGAGTGCAGGTCAAAGTCACCTCGACCTTTACTTTCAAGTGCAATATATACCTGATGTATTTTTTTTTAGTTTACCTATTGTAAAATAGAGAATTCGCTGTTCTCTTTAGTTTAATTTTTCGGGCGAGAGATTTTAGAGATGAAGCACATATTTTACGATGTAAATGTAAATATTTCACAAGCTCGCCAGTAAAAGTATCAACATTTTGGAATCGTCCTATGCAGTATGCAGTAGAAATCTGGCATATGAAAGAACTCGACTAAACAAAACAGGATTAACGAACTGAAGTTTTAATTATGGAGAAAATAATGTGGAATATAGAAATTTTATTGAACGGTGCAAATTCAAGAAATCATATGTGCTGTGACGGCAAAATTATTTTCAAACTACTCTCTTGATTCTTGAATAATCGTTTTTTTCTAATCAAAACCTTAAGTTTTACAATTTTTCTTTTTAGAGTTACAGCACATACCTATGTAAAACTCACAATTACATTACCATATAAAATCCGGTATTTCCTTAAAAATGAAATTTATGATGAAAATATACAGGGTTTTTGAGAAAATATTCCCAGTTGGTAAACCAACCTAACTTAAGATATTATGGCCTTATCTGTTATGCCAAGCCAAAGTTAAAAATGCATATGATCACAAAATTCCTGCACTGAAATGTATCCCCACTGCGAAATAATTTGTTGTTTCAAATAATTAAAGTCAAATTTCGACGCCGAATAGGGATTTCCAAAATTTACGAAAAATAGCGATAATATCAATAGGCTCGTAGTTTGATGTCCGGTAGGACGACTTCGTCAGGGTCAAGGTTGAATAGACTATCAGCCAAACCATTATAAAATTATAACAAATTAAAGCACAAGCTGACCTGTAAGCCATTAGTATAGAAGTTTTGCCCATTTTAAAAATTTAGAAAATTTCCCAGAGTAAACTATATTTTAAAACGCTTTTTCCTTAATGGATAAGCCTTCTAAAATAATGGGCAATAAAATATTATAAAGTCAACTTATACGTGTACGCTGCACTGCACCTAAATTCATGGCCTCGATACACTGAACTGACTCTAGACACCAGACTTTGATGCGTAATCCAATATTTTAAAAGGTTATCTCATGAAAGGAAGTACCTCTTCGTCTCAGGGTTCTTTCTGAAAGCTGTCTCAGACATAAAAGTGTAAACTAAAACGTAATGGAAACGGAAACCGGAGTCTGGGCTTTCTCTTGAGCCCTTTGAGTCAAACGTGAAGTGAAAGCTAAGAGTGTGAAACTAGAAATTCCATAGCTTCTAAAATTCTGCTCACATATATTTCTACACAGCTAGTCTTTTCTGTTTCTACTGGGGTATGGTACTCGGGGTACTGATGAACAATTAAGAACTACGGATGGACACAAGGGATGCGGGACAGTCACATAATCAATGCGTAAAGGGACTCAATAACGGGTTTCTGTCTGTTGTTCACCTTTAACTTGACCTTTACTATCTTAAATACATAAGTAATCCCTATTTGTTTACATTGCAATTAGCAAAGGTATTTATTTACCTGTTACCGCCTTAAATCGCTAGAGCAGAGAATGGGTCGTAAATAAGCGGTTAGCTGTTGACAAAAGGCTCAATAGGTATTTCAAATATTTACACTAAATTTTGCAGCAAGTTTTAATGACTAACCTGCCGCCTGGAATTAGTGAATCAAAGTTAGAATCTCAATTATTTTATTACCTGTTTACACAAAGCTAAATTAGTACCGTTTGAATAGAGATACCTTGATTTCGAAACCGAACAAAATAACGCTATAAGTCTTTAAAATATCTTGGCGTAGAAACTGATGTTGATTTAATTCACGGGCTGAGGGAATTTCCCAACGTGGATGTATCGCCTTCCTGTCTAGACGCGAAATTCAGGAAGATTCGTATCAAAAAATCAGAAAACGCTCGTAATACAAGCCCAAAAACCCCAACCCGACACCCCCCTGATTTTATACAATCACAATTAAATGTAAACGTGAAAAGTTTCCGAATAATAAAAGACAAAAGGAAAAACCATGGGCGAAAAAAGAGTCATATTCATGTGACGACAATTCCTGAAGACTTTGAGCATTCTTTGAAGTCAAATAGCGTTTAAACTTTTATTAACTGGACCAACTCTAACGCTAACCTAAGGCTATAAAATTTTCAAAGCCAAAGCTCAAAGCTCAACGCGTGACGAAAGTTTTATTTTGGCAGCGCGTGGTAGCTAAATTTCTTTTTACTATTTTTCCTTTTTTTGCCAGAGAAAGCGAAGAATGTCATGATTGGAGGTTATGAAAAATTAAGCTTCGGTTTTGATTTACCTTTCTTGTAATAGTCGGCATTTTCGCGATATTACGGGCATATATGTGTATAGCGTAACGCCAAAATAGCATTCAGAATCGTTGGCATCAAAATGCACGCTAAATTCGTTAATTTAAGCACGAATTAACGAAGGAACGGAGCTTTGCACAGCCAAAAACGTGGTTAGCCAATCGAAATCGTTAAATTACACAGGGCCACCTTTTGCTTTCAATTTTTTTTTTAGCGTAAACTCGACTTTCTCCATAACAATAGAACCCCGTCCAACCCAAACCAGTTACGCAGCACGTGATAACAATAGAAAAATACAATCAATCCCACGGGATTGCAAAATGTATGTTATTAGCCCAACTAGAGCTAACCAGCTTAAACTGTTTCTCAATTCCTGTCTGGGCGGTGACTTGCCCTAAAAATAGAAATATATAAGCCGATTTTAGTTCATTTTTTATAACAAACGCACGCAAAAAAAAGTCTGGCTTTCACTTTGTATAGGTGTTTACCTTCTTGAAGTGAAGGCTACCTATCTAAAGTAGACCCAATTTTCCTTTGTGTCGGAAAAAATACGTACTCAAAGCCAAGGCAATCATGCTAGGATTTAAGCGTGCTGAGAGGAGCTCGAAGGACTTATCGGCGTCTGCTATCAAAAGCTGCTTAAGTGGCTGGAGAGGTACGCGTCTTATACGATTGAGATTTACGATTTGATAAAGGCTATAATAAATCGACTTGAAAATACAATACTATTAATTTTAGCTTATGGATTGCATAACCAAGAATCAGGTGGATTTCATAACGCGGTTGCAAAGTCCGACTTTCTCCATTCATACTGGTTTCTGTATCTGACACGACGAACAGAGCTTTCAAAACTCATTTCCGATATTTTGTACTGCGTGAAAGGCCTATTGTATTCCTGCTATATGACATAATCTGTATATTTCAATCAATTTCCTGAAGCCTGAAAAGAAAGGTGTTGGAGAAAGCGGACGACGACGACATCAAAGGTAAACATTGAATAAAGTCGTTCAAGTTGAAGCTCAAGATGTGATGAGAGTCTGTCACGCAGACTGGTAAAAAGGCCATGCCGGAGATATATTAGCATTTTTAGTAAGGATCACATTATCCTTCCAGGCAGGTCCCATTCTCAAGTTACTTTCTCTGATATCATTCTTCTTTTTTATGCAAATTCTTTTATGTCTGGCTGGAGGCTTCAGGTGCTAATGATTCACGATGGAATTCTCAGACATGAATCGTCTTACAGGGCATTTTATAGAGAGAATATGTTGTCTGGAAAAAACAAGGGAATTCAAAGAGAAAAATGCAATTTTACAGATCAATTCAAATATTTTTATAACCTCACGTAGGCGAAGAGAATTCATTATCATATTCGATATCAATTGAACAGTGGCATTTTGGTGACCTAATGCCAGGTTCTGTCTGAGAATTTTTGTTGCAGAAACATTGAAACCCAAACCAGTTCCTTACGTTTAAAACATTTAGCATCTCACGACAGCTCAGCTTTCCAATCGAGTGAAAGTCAAGGAGTCAAAGTACAAAATTCCCCAATTGAAATTCCACGTGTAGGTAGGGCTTTCACCCAAACGGAATTTAATTTGCAGCTCAGCTCGCAAGCTCATAGCTCATATGTCTCTGACGAAAAATCCGTGCTTGGGATTCTAAAATTCCATTCTAAAGCCAAGTCGAACACTTCAAGCTGTAGAGAAAACACTTGCAGCTGGAAAATATAATCAAAAAATATTTTTCTAAAACTATCATTAGCTCGTCAGACCCGGGGTCACATACCGCCGAGCTTGAGTTTAAATTCCGATTTAATTTTCTTAACCAACGGTGCCCGCACCCGAATTCTTAAATCAATTTTTTTCACTTATTTACAAAGCCGTATGGCATACCAATGCAAACTTTGAATCTCGAACCTCGTGTATCGCACTTTCTCCAGACTATTTTTGAGCATTGGCTTGGTATACGTTGAAATATCTTGTGGATTCAATCTGACCCGGTTTAATATATACCTCGGATAGCTGAATGAATATATGTAGTGAATATACTGAAACTTCGTGTAAAAGTTTATAGCCTCAATTTCCGTACCGGGTTGGATATAGACGTAGTTAAAGATTTGATTAAAAAGTTGAGTTCTTTTCATGGCATTGTGCGTGGAGTCAGCGGGAGGCGAGACTCTCACGTTTACCTTTCTATTCGAAATTCGAAGTTTCAAAGTTTTGAAATTTGACAATTCGTCTAAAAAAATTATGCTAAAATATTTCGTTCTAAAAGTGAATTAAAAAAAAATGCGGTCAAATTTTACACCGTTTTTCAAGTTTTACGCCAAAAATAATTAAAGGAGGAAATTATGTAATGCCTTAATAGATGAAGTAAAAATTAAACAGGTGTATGAGCTCTACTGATGGGTTACCTGGCCTTGTCGAAAATTCTTTTGAAAATTCCAAAATTTATTGTCTCTTGCGGTCACCTGTCTTAGCGGAGTTGTCGTGTTCCCTGAAACCTCATCACGACCAAGTGATTAGTATCGATTGAGTGTCAGACAGGACTTTGGTAGGCCCTTCCTTGGACCATAATAGTATTGGAATTCGTTTTTCCTTCTGTTGTGAGATTGGAATTGAGGTCTGTAGGAAATGGGCATGTGTCACACGGCAGTAACTCCCTTGCCATGTACCCACTCATCCATTATGTACCCGTGTTCCCGGCTCACACTCACACACCTGTTCTTCAAGGCATAGATCCGATTGTCATAAGAGATAAGGAAACCTTAGCTGTAGTCAAGCCATGAGCGAAAATGGAATGAGGCTGATCGCTTGGATCCAAAATGAGCTGGACGATGAAATTGGTCTGCCGTTTTACAGTTTTAGAGGAAATAACGGAGCTGGAGAGCAGAGCCGACCAAACGTAGTTTTGCGTAATATCGCCCCACGGAATCGAGCTCATCCATCTTACGCAAAATATATATTGGCTTCATTGAACAGGAATTCATTCTCTAGTGCTCCAATACTGCATTTCTGGGTAGAAACAAACAATTTGTTAGCACACCGGTCAATCGATAGAATTCTGTATAATATTTTGAGATAGAGTAGCAATTTTACAGGAAAAGTTACCCTTACCAAACAGTTTTATGGATCTTGCTCAATGAACGAGCTCAATATCTTAAAATTTCTGTGCGTTTCTAATTTTTAAATACACTGTCGTAAATTTGCTGCTATTTTAAGCTTGTACATAGCGCTATGTGTCCTTCAGTTTGTGACTGTTTTACATAGTTTCTTTCAGGACGGACAGACAGACCTTACGGACGGACAGACAGACGATTTAGTGATTCGCCTGGACCACAAACAGATTCTTAACATTTAAGAAATTTATTTGATTGGAATATATAATCAGCATACAAATTACATTGAATAAATAATAATTTGATTTGGTATTCACTAATTAAATTAAATCATTTGATTTTGATAAATACTATATTTTGATAAGGTGTATTGCTTTATTTTATTTAGTAAGAGCAAATGACATCTAGCTTGGTTGTACATGCTTCAACAGTCCAGCTATACCCGGTAACAGCATTTCCTTTCAGAGCAATACATCCACCATTTCCTTGCGGTTCATTTGGAGCCCAATTCGCATAATCTCTGGTTTCACGAGTGGAATTTTTCTTCGGACTCCATGACCAAGTGACAACCCCACGTCTATCAACTTGTCCTCCAGTCCATGCTCCATTACTCACTACAAAAGCCATTACTTTACTCCAACAAATTTAAAGGTGATTGAAATTCTAAATCGCCGCTTACACTTAGAAGCTGCAAAGTTAATCACGTCAGCATCCGTAAACTCCTCATCCACGGCAACAAGTTGTCCACCTTTAATGGCAGTTTCACAGTCTCGAAGTGCAACTCTATAACTCAACTGTAAATTTTTCAAAGAATTCTACATTAATAAAAGGCCCTGTTACATTAGTACAATAGTTTAATCAAAAATCTACTATTTCTCACCTGTTGTGGTAAGAATATACACATTTTATCTCCACAAGGACGCGCTTCTCGAGTAGTTATAATTTCTTGTGGAACTAAATAGAATTAAATTAAATTCTTATATCTATTAATATTTACGAAATCTGCAGCATTTAATTTTGTTACCCGTACTTTCAATTGTGGCTCCGTTGATCCAAGACGTGCAAGCCAAAATACTGGCCAATGCGATAATTACGGTCTTGAACATAATTATTAAAATTTGTTAAAAGAGGAATTGCATAAAAAAAAATTGGAGCGCTTAAAGCAGCTAATTTAATCTGTTTCGATTTAGAGAACTGGAGATGCTTAGGATAGAAATCTGCGACGCTTTTATACTTTTAAGGAATTTAGAGAATCTGGGTCAATTAAATTGGGATCTCAATTAGCTTTATTATGTTTTCCAAAATTCGAGGAATAATGCCTGCATGAGTCGTTATCGTTTATTACATTCGAGTTTAGGATTTTTAAACTATTCTCCGAAAATTTTCAATAGTAAGGTAATCTGAATGTGAGAGTTATCTCTGTCCTGCTCAATAATTCCAATGAAAATATGAGCTTGCGCTATTGTTTATTGTTCTTGTTTGCGGGTTCATATAAAACGCATATGTTATCTAATGGTACGGTGCTATTGGGTGGTGATCATCAGCTTCGACCAATTTTTTTTAAAAGAATAGGAAGCACGACATTATGGCACGCGGCTTTTTGGTCAGGCGAATTCGTAGTGGGTTAAAATAAAAGTAAAATAATTGGGTTACGGGACCAGAGCCTGCAAAACTAATTCCATGTCCCAGGTATTCCTAGAACTTTACAATGGAACAATACCGAAAAAATGCCTGACTAAACAGTAATTGTTCTAAGTTCCAGGCATTATGTGAGTTCTCAATTTAAGCAGGTTCTACTAGCATTCGATTTAATCGTTCTTGATTTGGATTTTCTAGAAATGCGTACGATATTTTTATTAAATACGATGTGTTACAATGCTGATCAGAAATTAGAACTCATGACTGACTGACTGTTTCTTATGGTATTTACAATATTCCGATGTAAATTAATTAATTTTTTCCCGCATCTTCAAGCCAAGAAAATGATTTTCGGACCCCTGAAGTTAAATAATACTAATGCTTAAAGGAACCCTGACTAGACCAGCCCACCAGACGTTCGTCCTTGTACCAACCTCAAATTAATTACGCCCCAGATCCCAGGATTCCAGGACTACGCGTAGGTTGTAGGTTACCTACAGCATAAACGGAATTATCATGAGATAATCCTTGCTAGCATTATACGGCCACTCAACAGCTGCAATCTCTATCATCTCAGAATTTCAATAATGCAGAAACACCGCTCGCTTCGCGCTGCCAAAATGCAAAGGCAAAGTAGGAGATCTAATTAAATTGGATTCCCTCGGTTTTCTGGAGTTAGAATTTCATTTAAACCCTAGGCTCTATCTTTTACGCAATGGTAGACAAATATCAAGCTAACTACGGGATACAATCTTCAGAGGCCTTTGTTCCGTTAAACAAGATGCTTTGGCTGGAGTCCATACGCGTGAAAACGTAATCTTAAGATGATAGACCAGCCTCTAAGGTATCCTCTAAGGTGGAATCCATGTCTGCTGCGAAATACGACTCTATTGTCCCTTGATCAGTCGAGCTGAAAAATGCCTTGTCAAGGTGGATTCATGGCTTAAAGGAAAAGCTGTTGCTCGAAGATGTGCAAAGACGCTTGTTTGACTTTTACCAACTTTCTCCGCTGGAAGATGCAATAACTCACCAATGCTTCTTGGCTTATTGACAAATTTAATTAAACTAATGGAGCCCGACCATCCGGTCTTCTGTTTGCATTGGTCATTTCATTGTGCACAACGGACTATGCAGGGATTTATTTTTATGCATTTTGTGTCTAAAATTGTGCTGCAGTTTATGGCTAATATTTTTTAGAAAATACTGGTCGCCAGTCCTCAGTGCTTTTTACGACCATGTCATTAGACTGCTGGCTGACGCGCCTCGTCCATCCCAGACGTCCAATTTGATTTCCTGTCTACTGAATTAATATGCTATCAAATATTTTTGCCGCATAAATTGATTTTATATAAAAGAAAAAGGGCATTGAGGTGGAATATCAGTAACATACTTGAAATGCTGCACGCGCCTCGGAGTATATTTCAAGTTTCCAATATCCTCTATTTCTAGGTATAATTGTCCTGTTTCATGCTTGGCCGAGGGTGAACGTAAATGTAAACAGTAGGTTGTTGTATTTGAAGTTTTGGTCGAGACAATGTATAGTGGCGAAAATGGGCCTAGGTTTCGGGGCGTCATGGCTTACGGTAGTTTAAAAAATTTATGAAAATTTAAAAATGTCAAACGGAAATCAATGCAAAATTTAAGCGATTCAAGCTAATTTACGTGTGTCAAGGCGGCTATGATCTAGGCAAGCTAAAATTAGTAAAATTTCAGAGCCCAATTATCGTGCAATTTCAAAAAAATCACTTAGTCACACGTGTGGCACAAACACAAAGGCTGACCGCTGACCTTTAGCTACCAAATGATAGTGCGGTGATAGTGCTGCTTTGAAATTTCGAAATTAACTGGTTGTTTACTGATGATTTTAGATTTTTAAGCGCATACTTCGCATCCACAAAAAATTCAGATACCCAAACGTACGCGACTTTCTCTTAGTGAAAGTCAAGAATTCCAATACCTCAAGAAATTCAATAGTTTAATTACTTAAATTGATTTTTTGTTTTTAAATTTCAGCTGCTGATCTTCCGTGTAGAAAGTCACCCCAAATACCCGTCCTTCCATCAATGCATCTCCATGAATTTCTTCTCAACTCCAGCCGAAGAGCTCATTTACAACCTATTCTCCGTCTCGTTCATGTACTTCGTTCCGCTTGTCATCGTCATTTTTACTTACGTCATGATTCTATGTAAAATTAGCCGGAAAACTCGACAGCATCGAGAATCTCGTAAGTGTCATTCGTTTTTTTAAAATTAATAGTCTGAATTTTTTTTTCAATTCAAGGTAGCATAGCGCTTAGAAGACAGTCGTGAATGAATGGATTAAGCTGGCATGGTGTGTAGGTGGAAATGACATATCTGAAGATCCGCACAATTGAGTCATCAAGCATCCTTCCACTGATTCATATTCAACCCAGGCAGCCAAGGATGCATAATTAACGGCAATTCAAATTTTTGAGCTCTAGTCTAGAATATGCTTATGGTTATACAACTAAGGATAAGGAATTTAGCCAGGTACCAATGCGAACATGCTTTTTAACGAATCTTATCTTTATTAAAATCAACCTTAAATCTAAAAACAAACTTATTTAAAATCAACTAAAACTTTCTTCAGACCTATCATCAGGTGCTACTCTATTCAGCCAAGGATGCATAATTAACGGCAATTCAAATTCTTGAGCTCCTAGTCTAGAATATGCCTATGGTTATACAACTAAAGAATTTTAGCCCGGTACTAGTGCGAACATGCTTTTTAACGAATCTTATCTTTATTAAAATCAACCTTAAATCTAAAAACAAACTTATTTAAAATCAACTAAAACTTTCTTCAGACCTATCATCAGGTGCTACTCTATTTCGATTTCTCCATCGAACACTTTTGGCTTTTGAAGCAGCTCTTGAGGCAGCTTTCGTGGCTTTTGAAGCCTGCTTCCGTATCGTGGCTGCAGAGTCGTACAGTTCCGGCTTGGGATGTTCCGGATGCTCTCCGCAGTGATTGCAGACCCAGACACGGCTGCAGTAGCATACAGCGATTCCGCAGGGGAAGCAGAATAGGGCAGCTACAATTCCTGACCATGTGAATTTTCGGACGTAGTAGCCTTTCTGGAATTACACAAAAAAGCAAGGTTTATTTTTGAAAAGTACAGCTTTGGTATGCGATCAATGATCAAATGCTTACATGGCAGGATTCACAGAGTCCAGG
>VNWX01000653.1:0-19634 GCA_009869905.1 Ceratophysella communis | reverse complement strand
ATGATAACGTGGCCTGGGTTTAACTTTTGGGTTATTTGAAAACATTAAACTCATGGAACAGCCCGATAACGAAAGCGCGCCAACAACAATAATTTAAACCACGCATGACAGCCTTAAGGGAAGGCCAGTGCCTGCTGAGCTCAGAAGTGGCAGGAAGGGCTAGACCGTAATGTATCCAACTTAAGAAGCTCTCTGAACACACAGACACCGGAATATAAATTTATCAATTAGAATTACGGAGTTCGTGTACATGCCATATTTGTCCTCGGCATGCAGTACGAATTTGCATGACCAAGAGTGCTAAACTCCGGAAATGACAAGATCAAGCTGGACGAATATGGAAACAGACACAGAGCCATTTATGATTATTACACGAACGACGCTCTGGATGGAGATTTTATATCTTTCGCTCTGATGCTTCCTCAAATCTCCCATGTTTCATGTTTATTTTAAAAATTGAGGCTTGTTCTTCCTAAAAACTTAAAATAATGGCAAAATGATGTCACGCAAGGAATATTCCAGTCTTAGGTACCTTTCCTGTGATTGTCAAGAATAACCTGGCATTTATTATACAGACTGTCATTATTATTATTTCGAATTACCAAATTATTTAAATAATATGTAAACATACATGGTTTTCTGGACACGCTATTGCACACGCTGGGGGTGTAACGTGCATTCACTAGAACTGTTGAAACCATGATTTTCAAATATTTGCAGAATTAAATTAGTCGTGAGAAAAATTGTTGCTCCTGAATTCTTCAACAATTGCATACTTGTGACTAAGCTTCCATGACCTGTCATTTTTGAAAATTTTCGTTACAATCGCCTCGCTATTTTACTGTTGGCCTCCCAGATTTTTTAACAACTCGTGGATTCCGGATTCCATAAATAATATGCACCCACCCAAATGCAAAAATGCGTAAATGGACTGGCATAGCATTTAAAAATGCATTAGATTTGGGCTCGAAAAATTTCACAAACAGCATCACGATTTTAAGCGTAAATCCGAGCCTCTCTAAAAAAATTTGAGCCACAAAATTCCTGAAAATTGTTATGGGAAAAACTATATATCCATAACTCCCATTGTGATTATCTAAGAGTACTTTGGCGGACATGGCGTCAAACGAGCCGCACCGTATACCAGGGCTTGTCACACAACATCTTCGATAATCTTAAATTACCTACAATTTTTGCATTTCCTGAACCTGAACGAATTTGATCGAATAGTGATTATTGGGCGTTGTAGCAGTCAAAGCTAGCGTGCAAACAAGGCATTTTCTTGGCTCGTGACTCTTCCCACCGCTTTACTGCCGATGTCCACTGTTTAAGCCCGCCTCATTGTCGTAAGTCTTAACTTAACGTTGTTTCTATCTGAAACCAAACCACTTTTTTGTGAATTTATTATAGCACGACACTGGGAGGCCACATGACATGCCTGTTTAGTCATGTTCCTGTCCATCTGACCAGACACTAACAACAGCGCTTTTGATTTCCGGGTGAGACTCTCCTGGTGTTCGTCTGTGAAATATCCACGACCAACCTGCTCAACTGTCCATTCTCACCTGGCCTGTATGATAATGAAGAGTTTAATATTATTCTATAATCTTGTGGTTTCTTTCTTCCTTCACACCTATGTCCATATTATAGGTCTGCTTGCTTAACAGCCTAGCGCTATTCTATTCGCCAAAAATTAAATCACCGTGAATATTTTGATAACAGACCAACTGAGCATTTAATTCACAGAAATTAGAATTTTATTTGTTGCTAAAACTGAGTTCTTTCAGTATTTCGCACAATACTAACAACACAATTTAATGTATGCTTGAAAGTGCTCTAGTCCGTCAATTCAGAATTTATTGAACCCGTTTTTATGATGCAGCGAATTATAGGCAGAAGCATTATGCAAAATGAATATCGAAAAGGCTATGCAGATGTAATTTTTTAGTTTTCAGATATTGTGTGTTACTGAATTCTTTAAAGAAAAAGCCGGAATCCTGCCAGATTCAAATATACTTTCATTTGTGCGCAAACGGTTGTTTATTTTATACAATATCTTGTTCAGCCAGTTCTTTGGCATAGCATTTTACAGCACAATGTTATTATTTAACATTTGAATGAGAGAGTAGGTCTGTAAATTGAATTCACTCATCTTCAGACTCATCCAATTTATGACCATAATTCCGTTAAATGCCTACTCACCACACTGTGGTTTTTTAATATAAAAACTATTTTGCATTATTGCTATCAGTACTATTCCCACATTTTTAATCTGAAATTGAATCTAAATAAAGTTTAGCCGTCCACTACTAATAAGTGTGAGGAGAGGAGTAGGAAAACCAGTTGTGGATTCACCTTTACTGATCCTTTATGAAAATAATTTACGGTACCTAGAGAAAACTCTCGTCTTCAAGCAAGACTGACTTGAGTCTAATTTCCGAATACTGACTGACTGACTTGGCTTTGCTTACGAGCTACTGTTGCAGTAGCTGAGGCTGTGTAGCAGGACTAAGGACTGACTTTCTGATGGAATCTACTGATAAACACACATGAGGCAACAATGGGATTGTTTTACACAGAAGAATAGAGCATTAGAGAAAAATAACTAGTTTAATCCGTAATTAAAGCTTTAGCTTCAAGACCACAGTTTTGAACTTGAGGCCTCCTGAACACACACGATGATGCTCTCGACAGATTAGACGAGAAGAGGATATAATAATCATAAGCTGTCAAGCATACCCAGAGCATAAATACACTACTGCCACAGTAATACAATTACAGGCAGAGCTAAGTAGGTAATTATTCTTTGTACAAAGAATTTTCTTCTTTTTAAATCGGTACAGTTATGCACGTATGCAAAAGCTCATAAGTCATCCTACTAATTTAAGTAGAGCGAGAAGGGCTTTACGTGCTGAGGGCGTCAAGAATGTGCGGAAATAAACTGTTTTGTACTGACTTTAAACTGATTAAGCCTAATCCACTCGTCCTGGTTGATGGTGGACGGTGACGAACAGAAAGTGAATCTTTTAACTGTAACAAAGTATTAAGCATTTTTATGAGGCGTCGTTCAGGTAAAGTTTATGGTATTATGAAGATCTCTATCTAAATCCATGTATTCTCAGCAAAATGCCGTACACATTCCAAAGGAATAAATCAAACAGAATTCAGAATTTCGCTGAAGATAGGGAGCTTTTTCATACCTTACTAGTTGGGTGCATTTACTCGTATTTGAATTCAAATGCGTTATTCGCAATTCAAAATTTTGTTCTAATATTAGAATAACCCTGGTTCCGAAGCTTCAATTCAAATTATCCGAGTATTAGTACTTACATTTGTGCGTAAGCATTTGCGTATCCAATTAATGCAGAAAATTTAAGGGGCAGAAATATCGACTGCAATCAATATATGTTCAGGGGTCTTGAGCCGCGTAAAATTATGCACACTAATAAGTACTGTATACTTTTCATCCATCGAATAACACTCCTCGTTCGCCGTGAAAAAGAAGCAGAGCTTCAACTTCAACCCGTAAATTTTCAGGGGCAAACCGGTCATGATTTTACAATTTTCGACTACATAGTTAAAAGTTGCAATTTCAATAGCACTCTTACATATATATAATCTGAGCCTGAAAGTATTCATAAAAGTCATGTTCCTGTAGCCTCTGAAACCACACATGTATTTTTACTTGGAGCTGATCTTGAGCGAGAAATTAACAGGGTGCATAGCTGCTTGCATTGGCCAACGTTTCGGGTTCATAAATTATTTCAGCAGAGATGCTCAGAAGGGTAGTTTTGGTACTCTTGTGGATCGACGTGGCTTCCAACAATGAGAGTCAATTTTCAATTTTCAATCAGGAGTTGTAGGGGTAATCTCGGTGCTCCTTACCTTAGAACGTTAGTAGCCATTAACGTCCTCCTGGTTTTCACGGAGAATTAATAGATCTTAAATCCTGTAGGCACTGACAAGGTCAGTGCTTCACCGCAGGAAGTTCGGGCTCACTCAACCGCCACACAGAAAATCTACGGGGTGGCCCATTATGCTTCTGGTCAGTTTGGACTTGTGAACACGGGAGTTAATGAGAAGACTACCAATTTCAATGATCTCAGGGATTCGTTCTACCAGGTTTATGGTTCTACCTCAACTTTTCCTCTCATCTTTTTAGCTTGGTGGTTATTAGAATGACGAGAAGTTTATGATGGTGCTAGCCAGTGAATTAAATATATTGAAAGCTATGACTAACCACTAACTCAGAATTCTTTCTCACTTTAGCATTCGATCATGACTAAATCGAAATCTATTTTTGTAGTCTGCTTTTTCATATTTTGCGGGCGAAAAATTCGAGTAATAAAATATCACAGTAATTACTCTGCATACCTTTATTTGACTTGGCGAAAACAGTGTATAAAATTCGTGGTATGCTTAAGTATTTATTATACTCAAGCTCTAAGCTCAACGCGAGTTAAACTTTCACTTGAGCGCTGCACACTGTATTTAATACATAAGTAGCATTTAGTATAGGACAAAAATGTGCACAATGTATTACGGCTTTCAAAGTGAAGGTTAGTTTTCTTATAGGACTTAAAACAAAGACTCAAGGGACGAAATATTTGATTTAGCTGGCGGTGAGAGCTTTTAGCTTTTGCTTCTTCTGCATTCCATTACTATTTACCATTTAAATGAATAAGAAGCTGCAATCCGCCTGCCGGTAAAGCTTTCCTTTCCTCTTAATTCAATATTAACATGCATGGAAAATGCAAGTAATTAACTCTCTGAGCAAATACTTAAATGTATCAACTCATAGAAGCAGAGTCGAACAGCTATAATAACCAATTCCAAAAGAATTCGAATGCATCGTCGATAAATTCCCAACGGATCTCATTTGCGTCTCCTTGTTTTGCCGACGCAAATCAGAAGGTACCTATGCAATATTAATTTCAACCGAATTATGCTTCGGTGGCTGTTTTATAGAGTAACTGAGATTAACTTGAGAGAGGCTACTTGCAATCAGTTTTTCATTAAGAAATACCCGCTAACAACTTCCCGAGTGTGAGTTTCGTGACGGGAATACATAAAATACTCGTTTCTCATTAAATTCGTGTTGTTGCTAATAGTAATTCCGTAGCTGGAGGTGTCACAGCAGACTTCCACTTATTACATCTACATGATTAATTTCATGTGAAAATAATAACCAGTACATTTTAGCAGTCAAGTTCATTCCCTTCAGAACAGTTCAAGTTTCAGTAGACGAGATTTTCGATTGTCGATTGTCGACAGCAGCACTCCCGATCTCAGTATTGACTTCGTAGTATTAGCAAGTAGCCAGTAAACTTGTAATGGCTCATAACGTAATAATTACATGTGCTAAGTTAGTTCACTAATCCATACAAGTCGGAAATGGGCAGTGATCAGCCCAAGTTCAAGAATCCCTGTTCACCAATACATTATCATAATCATGATTCATTACCATCGAGCATGCTACACTTAAAGAGACATGCCTCCGTCCTGTTCACAAATCATTAACTCCTCTCTGCCAATACTTCTACATTGGCAAATAGACGAGCTCATAATTGTGCAGCCGCCCAAGTCAGACACGTCCACTTGACAGCAGAAAGAAAGTTCTCACGAAGGACTTGTTGTTTGTAGAATATATGGAATCCGGAAAGTGAATAGCTAAAAGGTCGATGTCCCAAACGCAAATGGGATTTATTTTAAATTTTAAGACGCGGCGATAGACTTAAGTGCAGGATTTTGTTTGCTCAGATAGAATGTAACGAATGAGCCCATAAGTGCAAAAATCCGAATAACCGTTTTGGAAGACAACAAAAGATTTCATATTCCATAATTAATAGAAAGACACAAAAGCATAGTGAAATGCTATGCCGAGTCCAGGGCTTAGCCTGTACAATAATAACCGACTCTTGAAAAGTCTCCTACTGAGTCTTCCGGCTACTCAAAAAAAAGTGAGAATAGCTTCCTAGTTTTCGCTCTTTGTTGCAAACACCGTATGTGTCCATGATGATGCAGGGCTCAGACTACTCCAAGTCCTCCTGAATGTCATCTGCATAGAGTGGCTGCTGCTTGGCTCGGTTCAAGGGTATTTATGGCGAGATGACGGAGCGAAAAAACAGAAGATGCTAAATACGCCAAGTGAATATAAAATAGTGGAGTGCCGTTGTGAGCAGTCTTTCTTTGAGCATTTAATGCCCACAAATGCTACTGTCTAACTTGTCTTGTGAGCTGAACTGAAGTGGAAAAACAGTGTGAGACAAAGAGTGAATAGACTGTGGCCAAGTAGAAACGAGGGTTGAAGGAGCGTGGAAAGTACTTGCCTGCCTTTCTTCCTCGTCTCAAGAATAGACAACTCCCTTCTTGACCGCTGGTTCAGTCACTTCCACAATGTCTGCTCACACAAAGGTCTCATGCTGGCCTCACTTCCGTCCCCAAGCTACTTCCTTACATGACGGACGCGGACTGGAATGCCAAGCTCACCATCACGCCCTAAACAACCGTCTGAGTTCCTTAACAGCTTCACGCTATTTTAAACCTATCCAAGCTTCATAATTTAGACATATCTGCAAAAACAAGGCGAATTTAAACAAAATTTTCCGCTTCTTTCAATTTTTCTTTATTTTTAAAACCGTTTTAGAGAAATCTTTCACAATAGAATCCAACCTCAAGCCGAGCAACCCAGGATGCAGATATTACAAGTTATGCAATGCAAAGTAATCGAGCCAGACGACGCCTCCGGATGTAACGCATTTCATCAAATAAAAAGCGTATTTTTCCTCTTTCTCATCTAAATAATATTGAAAACTGGAGAAAGTAGTAGGTACAACCGATAAAAAAAAAATAATTGTCACCAAAATTTATCAAGTTACACGTTGCAGTTTTTGAAACAAAACGAATACCTGCTATACTCGTGTCTCGTATTTCCGTAGACATAACAAAAACACCCCAAAATCAAATTTACCGAATCGCTTCTGGCTTCCTCCTCTACTGTACACAAAAGAGCTAGAAATTTGCTCAAATGGATATCGCATAGTATCCGCATCCAAAATTGAACATTTACCCCGCATACTTAAATTACCTGTAATATAATTGTCTGGATTACTGTTTGACGGCAATCAGCTCCTGAAAACCCTAAAATAAACATTTTTATGATCTGTATAACCCTGGAACTGAAACTGAGAATCTCATAAACTTTTGAGTCTAGACATAGCATCCGCTATTATTAGTTGTGTTGTGTTACCTATTAAAATTAATGAGTGCTTTGTTAAACGTATAAATAACTCATATTTTGCCATTTTTTATTTGTGTGTCAGATGGTAAAACCAACAAAAAAAATTGTATTTTAGAACCGAGTCATTTGTTTCTGGAATTATCAGGTATACCTTACCGAAATGATTTTGCAGGTATGTTGTTTTTCTGATTTTTTTTTACTTCAGCGAAAACGAACAAAGAATTTTGGCAATAATAATTTCAGGACGCCAATGACTCATTGGGTCATAAATAAATAAGCCCGGAACAAATGCAATGCAAGACGCCATATGAATATTAAAACGCTTTTCACCCGCCTATTTCTAGACCTTGACTAAAATTAAACCCAAGGGACTAATAATAACACTCGAGGTGGACATATATATTTTGCACAAGAATTACCAAGAAACGAATTAGTTCTACCTGTTCAAGCATTAAACCCTTTCCGTTTCCTTTGTGCTGTACTGAATGCGACCAAAGAAACAACGAAAATAACCTTGAATAATTGTGGATAAGTAGTATTAAAAAAATTTGCATACAAGCGTCCACGCCTTTTTTTTGCCTAATGGACTTCAATAATAAGAAAACTAACTCACAGTTAGTCAAACAGAACGTGAAAAAATAAAATCAGGGGGTACAGGGACATGACCCCTTACAAATTACTAATTCCGCAGTAATACGAGTAATCTTATTACTTCATAGGGTGCGTTCAAAACATAGCAGAGATCAATCTGCTATAGATCTGTAATCATAATGTAATTGTAATTATGAACTGCATCGATAACACGCTACAGCATTCTTGTTATTAATGATTAGCTCTTCCGTAAACTCATGTCATGATTGGTCGAGCTGAGGTGGGAACTGTAGGGTAAATACTATGCTTATTACTTTTCATGTATCAGGGGGAACGCTGCCGAGTCGTTAGGCCTGGTCGTGAACTGAATAAAATTAATCAGGCATTGGCTCATGGAGAGCCCCTTTTGTAATGTTGAAATTGAAGTCTGCTCACATCAAAGACCTCTCAAATGTCAGAATGCCAGTATTTACCTAATAATTGTTTTGATTCATGATCCACCTCATCGATCATTCCTTGACTGTTGAGTGTCTTTGAAAAATTGAAAGTGAGATGATTTATTGCGTGAAGGAGGAATCCACCAAAGTACTGTAATTCTCAATGAACCTTTACGCAACTGCTCTAGTGGACTTGAACATAAAAATTCACCGTAATATTATTGGCGTGTACTCGAGACAAAATAAAAAATCTGGCAGGCTCGGCTTCAACCTTGTCCCTGTCAAATGGTCTAATGATTTCTGAAATCATTAAGTAATTTGATTCGCTTCAGTTTTATTCGTAATTCTGCTCATGCCCTGACGCCTGTGGTGCCGAATGGGCATTTCCGTGAAACCGCTGGCCGCAAGCACCGGCAAACAGTTGGTTCCTATTTAAAAGTGTGCAGTATTAAATGACACGGAGTTTAATGGACGAAGCTCGTCTGGGCAGTTTTTGGTAGATAATAGAACTGAGCAATTATACAGTATGTCTTGTTCATGTCATAAAATTTAGACATGGTTCTGCTTGCCACCCCCTTCTGCTCTTGTACAGACGACGGGTCACTCCTACTTCAATTTGCAGACAAAGAGTTATCTCTGTCCAACCCGGCCCCTCATTGTGCCCAGCCTCAAAGAAACTGGAAAAAGCATTTTCACCTTCGTAGATACACGTCAATGACTCTCCATTTCTCAAAGTCCGAGTCGGGGCTCGAAATTCGCACTTACTACCTAACACCTCGATGGACAGGAAATCAGGTTTTATTGAACACTCAACCTATCGTTCATCATATCGCCAAGTTCATCGATGCCCCAGAGAAAGTGGCAGGAAGGAGCCATTTCTTGGAAACGAACTGAAGCATTGCCAAAAGCGAACTTTATGTATTTCTGATATCGAGGCATCGATTCAGCAAATTTTGCTTCATAGGTAACAACCTACTACTTCACGTATTTCATTGTAGCAGCCCCTGTTACACGCAGTTCGAAAATATGGAAATTTTATATCCTCGACGCATTTCTTAAAGAAATCAGAAGCATCGTTGGAAGACAATTTTTAATTAAAAAAAATATATGCCCTCCTGGGGAAACCGTGCTGAGGATGTTTCAAAATCCTGTATAGTGGTACACTTAAAATGAAAACGCCGATGCAGAGAGATACCTAATTGAATTACATGGAAATGTAATCCCGCGAATAAAAAATGAAAAATTCTTTGCATTTTATATGAAATATTATGCAATTATGCAAACCATGAACTTCAAAATAAAGTAAAGTCGAGAACCCAGTGAGGCCTATCACACTTGTTTGTTTTCATAATTCACGCCGCCTCTGAGCTTCAGCATGAATGTCATGAATTCTGGATTTACGGGTTATTTTACCCGGCACGCTGCGTAACTCGAATTACAAGCAGCTGAAACAAAAGTTTTTAAACTTGATTAAAGTTTCGAAGCAAATGCGTTGTTTATCAGAGATGTTTTTTACTGTAGTTTATAGTAAAAAATGTTCTCAACGGTGAAAGAGAGAACAGAAAACAATTAGCGGGAGACAAGTATGCAAACTCATGATTCATAAGGCACGAGAGTGACTGGGTTTATGAGAGACCACGAAGGAAGGAATGTCATATGTCATGGCCCCAGTCTCATCAGCTAACCTTTTGTTTCTCGTTTCACAACATTTCATTCTGTGATAGGCTCGTTCTCCGACAATTCGAATAAAACGATCAACCCGAGATAAAAACCTAATATTATTCTTAATTTTAATGCTGATTTAAAAAAAAATTGAAGAATTTAATTGATATTCCTACCCAAAATTCTAATGTAAATTTTTTATTTCAACAATAGATTCAAAATTTAAAAAAATTTGTACATTTTTCAATTAAACCAAAATCGCCACAGAATTGTCGCCATACTGCTGATTTTGTAGCCAATGAATCTGTACTCCGTTTCCTGTTAAACTCTTACACCTTTTGTTTCCCTAATCTCATCTTTGTACACTGGAGCATGACGTACGCAAACGTCTTTAATTCTCACTTCTTCTGAGGCCTACACACTAGTCTCAAGTGATCTATGGGAATTTAGTTAAGCATTGCATTACACAGCAGAAAAAATTACGAACTGAGAGTTAAGTACTGATAAACTTGACATTCCTTGTTTCTTAAAAATTCTTGGAAGATGTACTGTTCAGGTAAGAGCACTACTCGAGCCATGAAAACGAGAGACGCCTGACAGCAGGCTTCACTGAATACCGTAGTGTTCTTTACTTCCTATTACCAGGCAGTTTATTACTCATAATTCATGGCATAATAGGTATAATTAATTAGTAGAATTCATTATTCGAGAAACAAACACTGAAAAAATTAATTCTGAGATTCCGATGACAAACTTCAATGCATTTCATTGAAAATTCTTACTTTTGCTTTCACTTTCTTTGAAATATGAACGAATATATTAAACTTCCGAATAAATCTAACAGGTATTTGAAAGTCATCGAATATATTCTAACTCGAAATTGTGAAGGTGAACCCGTTGATTCTTGGGAATTACATACCTGCGGGATAATTTCGCCCAAAATACCAGGTATTGCTACTTGATCAAATATTGCACGGCGTGGTACTGTAGGATCGGTATAACGATATAATTCTTTGAAAATCAGTGCAACCATGTAACACTCGTGGTCCTGAGTTACCGAACGTTTTTCAAATTGTGTTCACCTTGTAGCTACTAATAAATACCTAATTAATGGCGAATTCAGCACGCGTAAATATTGTAATTTATGTAGAAACGGTAACGGTACCTACTATGTATTATTATAATTAGAACTCATTCTTAAAATATTCGAATTGAGAAATAAAGCCACTTTTAATTGGCACACACTTGTGAATTTTCTAATTGCAGTTCTATATCAAGAATTCATTAGATAATCTTAATTGGGCTATGGAATATGCACTACTTCTAATGAGAAGCGCAAGAATAGATCTTCAGATCAGGCATGAATTTGGCTCTCGTCTCAACGGTAATGACAAGTAAATACCTACAATGTTGCAAGCAAAGAACACACATCTACTGTGAAAAGTGCAAGTGTAAACACTATAAAATTAATGAAGCATCATTTGTCCCATACATTCTTGCAAAATGGTGACAAGCGACTTGGCTTATACGTACGAGCTATTTACCAAAAACAGCCTTCAGCCTTCTGCACTTCTCAATCCAGAACAAGCCGTGGTCGACCTAAGTGGCAATTTAAATGTATTTATTCAAAAGTCATCAATAATGCCTGACAAGTGACTTTAATAATTTTTCAAATAATTTCAAATCGAAGCAAATTTCGACAGCAACAAGGTGGCAACATTAAAGGTGCTTGAAACGTCGTATTACAAAACACAATGACCACTAATAAGTTATCACGTTAATTAATTATTTCTAAATGTTCATTTAAGGCTTTTAGTAAAGTAGTATGTTTTTCCTACTTTTAATTAACTACAGTAAAAAATAAATCAGTGTCAGGATGAGCTTTGAATTCGTTAATCATGCCGCTTATCTCGAGGCGAATCAAGTGTTCTGACCGCCCAAGACATCGCGTGCTATACTGTTCTAAACATGAGTGCATTATATGTATCTTATCGCCCTCGCTAACGAAATCAATCAGACGACATTATGCAAGGCAAACGGGATTTTGTAATTTTTACAACAATACGACGACGATTAACCTTGCAATTTAGCATACGGAATTGGCTTCAACCGAAAAGCATTTTTTTTTTAAAAGGCGGATCCCATGCCTCTTCCCTATTCCCAATAATTTCCTTTGTTTTAGTAAAACGACCTGGAAGTAGGTGAACTGTTATAATTTCTTTTCTGTTTATAGTTGTGCTTTTGGCTCTTGGATGTGCGCACAAAGTCTCTGAAGATGAGCTAAAGGAGCTCGTAACTCCTTGAGGTATTAATGTTCTAATCGTTGTAACCAAACCAACCTCCTACTAACCGCTCTTCTAACGGGATATTTCATTTCTCCAAATCTTAAATCTTTTTCATGCTAAAACTCCCCCATGCAAAAAAAAAAGCTAATCCTTTCTCCCAGGCGCTTTGGTTCAGGATCCACAGAGATATGGGCAGCAGTGGAAGGAAAGCCTAAGCTCAAAGAATTTGATTCTGATTTATATCGTCCGGAACAAATGATTAATTGATTAACGATTTAAATATCGATCTTTGCTCTCAGCAAGGGCTAAAGCACTGCTCGAGTGCACCCAATGCCGTATGCAGACAGGCCAATGCAAATTTTAATCTTGCTATCAATATTTTACCATTTCCGCATATTCAAGATACTAGTTCAGTTTTCTCCTATCGACCAGTCAAATCCTTTCCGGGGTGACACATACCATAGCATGGAATTCAAAGCGGTGAATTCTTAACGCATTTACTTTACTCTGCGAATAAGTTAGGCTTTACTCATTTTTACCTGAAGCTCAGGTAAATATGTTTAAGCTCATAATACAAAAGAATGCCGCATTTAGCCTGGGAAACAAGGCATGACTAAATGGTTGGAAATTCAAGATTAGTTGGCAGTTGGCACAGCTACCGCTATAATTAGAAATCATACAAGTTATACGCACTATATATTTTTTACGATTTAAGTTCGAATATAGCTGTTATCGGAATGGAAATTTGGAATGAAAAGTTTAGCTAAATTGAAAAAAAAATCGCATTCATTTAAACTAGGTTATTTGAGAATAATAAAGCCTTGAAAAAACATTTTGGAAAGCTATATTTTCCTTTTCATTAATGTGAAATAGTTTAGTTTAGGTTCAAAAATGGACCGATTACTTCAATTAATTTTTTTTTTTATGTAGACGTTAAAGCAGATGCCAGACGCAATAGGAAAAAATAAAATTGAATCTGTAAAATAAGAAAGATCATGTGCAGACAAGATGTACTGTGAGATACATGTCATTTTTAATCTGTACCAGGATATACTATTTCGCATTAGAAATAACCCTTCAAAAATATTTTTGAATACAAAATTAGAATTAATTATTCAAACTAATTGTGAAACAATGTCAATTTTTTCATGTGTTAAGTTGATCACCCAAACAGACGCCATAGATAAGAACTAATTCCTTGAAAACAAGAGAAGATCATTTTTCTTGTTCTGCTTCCCTGTTACCAATTGACATTGCCCTAGCTTCCCTCTAACATGCTGAGCAGCACACACACACATTGTTCTGACAATGACGACAGCTCTATTATTGTTTTCTAGCCTCAGCCTGACTCAAGAATTGTAATGAGGAGTTTCAACATATGTTCGAAACCCGCAGTGTGAGCAGGAACACGACCAGAGTGAATTATGAAACATGAATATAACATTGAATTACCTTTTGGGACTGGGAGTGATACGAATCTCTTGTTTTCTCCTAACAAATGGTCGTTTCAAAGAAGATAAGTTTTTCTTCCGCTCCGTGAATATTTCCATGTTATAATTGGGCTAGAATTCAGAGCAAGCTCTTTCAGTTCCTGTCTTCTCAGAGCTACACGAATCAATTGATTCATTATTCTCAAACTGAATCCGAGTACTAAAGGTTGAACCCACGGGCTCGTCAATGTCATTGTCAACTGGGTGGGATTCAGAGATTCTCAACTACACGAATCAATTGATTCATTATTCTCAAACTGAATCCGAGTACTAAAGGTTGAACCCACGGGCTCGTCAATGTCATTGTCAACTGGGTGGGATTCAGAGGTGCTCAACATTTGTACGAACAACCTGTTAAAATAACCGGTATAGTTTACGCAGCTCTAAACACATAGGAATTAAAATGCTTTTCAAACAGTCTTAGTCTGTTATTTTTTTCAATTTGCAAATATCCGAAATTTTGACGAACTTTTTTCCACTGGAAAATGTTTTCCAAACGAGATTTTAGCGGTTTATTTTAAAACGACGCGACAAAATTCGGCCAAACAAATTTCTCGAACCAAACACTTTTATGCTTGTTTATCCTTTCACTGAGCAGTTTGAAGTTTTTTCACCTGCAAACGACTTGCACCGACGTTGTTCAAGACGAATTTAAGCTGAGTCTATAGCTGTTGATGATGTTTGATGGTCAACGTAAAGTTGCGGAGTGGTTTAAGAATGAAATGCTCAAGAGAAAAGATGCTTGATGATCTCGTCTGTTGCGGTGTGTTCCTCTGGATCTCTTCGTCTTTTACCGACAAGAAACACGTTTAATTTTTTTCCTTGCATCTCGTGAGTCTATGTAGTGTTAAGACTTGGGCACGAAAAACCCCTTTTCGTCAGATTAGTGAGGCTGATTGAGGAGAGAATTCCTCATCTCTGCCCAGATGAAGACGACGACGAGGAGGGTTTGAAGGGTTACCGTAACCCCAGCCTTGATGATGAGGTGCCCATTTGACTCCAATGCTCGTGGCCAAGTTTGAGCTCTGCATCTCCACTCTCCACACGCTCGTACTTTGCATATTACATATATTTTTATTACTACACCTGTAATGTGACTCTTGCCATGAGGCATCAAACACTTAAGGATTTTGGTAACAGGGAAAGGGTAGAGAGGATTGGTAATTTGCATGATAATGTCCACAAGACTCAAGTTCAGGCTCGAGCTAAGTCACTCGGCGTGCAAAAGGTGAAAATTAATTGCTCGATCTGCCTAATAGGAAAATTGTGTTTTCCTCGAAAACAGAAACACGACGAGACGGTAATCTAGCCTGGAAAGCAAGACGAGGGTCGAAGTCGAGGGAATGCTAACGATCGTACCTACCAGGTGCAATGTTAGCATTTTAAAAATTTTTGTTAAATTTTAGGTAAAATTTAATAACAAAGTCATCGAATCTTGTGATCTGATCGGAACCGATCAATAGAAAAAGAACGAACTCAACACATTTTTTTAAAATTAAACTAAATAAAGCATTTAAAAATATTGGCGACGAATCAGGGATAGTACATAGTGATAGTGTAAAGCGGGGATGAGCTCTCGCATGCCACGGAATATCCGAAGGGCCAGCCTTGAAATTTCCCCGACCTCATTCAGCACCGGATTTTGGCGAAATAACGCTACTGCTTAGTTTTGACGGCAGTTAAAATAGTCTTCGGGCTTTTCAAAGCGGATAGTACCCAAATGATGGAATGGATTTTTAAAACCCGAAGATTTTGGAAATAATATCGTGAATCTATAATTAATCAAAATAGAAACATCTAAAACACAACCTTCTACCTGACTGTAAATTCGTGTAATATGTTATTTGTCTTGCAAAATAAACGAATATATTTATCCAAAAAAAAGATAGTACAATGTCTCCTGGACAAAGGGAATGTCGAATGGCCTCGTAATTCTGACAGTGAAAACATTTGGAATCTACATAAAATACTAGAAAGACGCGATATTTTACAAACTAATTTGATTTACCGACTCGATCAAATGCAAATTAATTCATGCACGGAATGCTTCAAGATTCATGTACATGGTTGAAAAGAAAATTTATCCGGAATCATGGCAGAACTGACTACGACTGGGTACAGTTTTCCGGTGTTTGGCATATTTATACAAACAAAACCATATTCCCTTCGCTGAAGGTCAGAGCTAAGAATCTGCTCAACGAATCTCAAAAATTCATGTTTTCGGGTCAGACTGATTTTCTGACCAGTTTAAGATTCCTATTGTTAACAGTCTCAAACAAACATTTATTCGAGTGGTCATACTATAAATTTATGCTTCAATTATGTCGTATCGTAAGCATTAAGTTCTGGGTTCTTAAGGAGTTCAACGAACGGATTACGGCTATGACGACATAGGCTGAATGTTATGGTTATGGATTAGTTAGCAAACCTTTTTGGGCACACACCCGTCTACCCATCCACGTGACACAGGAATAATAAGCTTCTCTATTGTTAATTCACTTAAATTTCTGTCAAACAAAGTCGTAAAAAGTGCATTTTAGCACCCGAGTTTTAGAGCACCAACGCGTAAATTATTTTTTGAAAAAGAAGGACATATATTTTGCATGGTCCAAGATTTCTCGTGGAATTATTAAAAACAGACTTTAAGTACCGTGTTTAAGTGCATAGGTAATAAACTTAATTGCTATTCTGTCTTAGCCAAACATTTTCACACGTTAATATGAGACAACAGCGCACTAAAATGCTGCATGAAAAATAAATACCCGGCATAATACATAGTTTACTGACTGTATTCATTGCTGCTGAAAGAACACAAAGAACAATAATAGCGTGTGCTTTCTGTTTTCCGTGTTTGATTATCGTCTGAATTTTTTTCATTATTTTATTACAATAGCAATTTATGATTGCGAGATATTTTATGTACAGCGTTTTATTTCGAGCTATTTCTGGAATGCATGCCGCAAGGCAGGAGAGCGTGATTAACACTTTTCCAGCTGAATTTCACACGGGGTGTGAAGTTACATTAAGTGCCCTTATATAACGTTTTTATTACTATTTTCAAAGCAGCCATCATGCTTCCTGTTGTTTCTAGTTTTTTAAATATTAATTTAGAATAGAAATATTCTAAAGTCTAAGTTAGAGACGCTATAAGAATGTTTGATACGTGATACCTTATTATGGCTTCGTAATTTACGGATCGTTGGAGCCATCGACGAGGATTAATTTATTTATTCAATAAAAAATAAAACTGCTGAACTTTACCTCCGGATCAGTATTAACCAAGTATAGCATTTTTAGCCCTAAATATTTTCTCCGTTGTCTTTTATCAAATTATACTTCGCATTTCGGATAGCTTAAGAAAATGTACGTGTATGTATATCAAGTTAGGCTCATCTCATCTCATTAGCATCTCCTGGTTCTTGAAAACGCTCTAAAGTCCCGTTACAAATTTCCCGCTTAAGTGTCTGTGGAATTAGGAGACCAGGTGATTCCATAATTTTGGATGGGCAGTTAATTAGTAGCTACACGCTCGGAGCTCAACCAATATATTTACATAATATCCAACATACTCCTCCGAGCTCTGCAGCATTTGAACTGTACAAAAACGTGATAGCCCAAACTGGGAACTCTCCACGTGGAAAACCTTGTAGTCAGATCAATTGTTTGTAACCGTTAATTTTTTCTCGTGTTCCTGTTGTTCACAAGAAAGAAACGAACTACAGGGGTAATGTATGCCGGAAAGAAGTGTTCAAGAGGAAGTGATGAGGTATGGGAACCCAGCACAAGAATGTAATATTTGACAAAGAAACAGAGAAAAATCCTCAACTCACACTGGAACAATAAAAGTCAAACTTCAAACTGACCAGAATTTAGGTTTAATCAAATAAAAGAACTGGATAGGTTGTCATTTGGAGTAGACGCCATAATTCATAAGAAAGTGCTAAAGTAACCTTGTTACCCTAAGCGAATTTAAATTACAATTTAACTCTGGAAGAAAAAGTCCCGTTCTTTTTATCCTCTGACCTTAGCCATCCGTATATCACTACGAATAATATAAAGAAACCAAATCATCGTGTAAAATGTGCTTTTCTGATAAGCAAAAACTCAGGTATGCTTGGCGTTTGGCTTGCACTACGCCAAGATTTCTGAGATCATGCTTAGGATGCTACGATACGACTGTAATTCAAACGCGATTAGGGCTTCATCTACGCTCGAATGTGAGAAGCTCCACAACAATGCATTTTTCATTGTTGTTGGAGTCAGCAATGGTTTCTTCGTACTCTGCAGCTCTACCTTTGCCATTCAGATTGCCTCAGTGTATCCAATCTTCAACGCCAGGTAGAGCTAAAAGAGCTCCATGTGTATTATTAACTCAAGATCAGGCTAAAATCGCATAGAATTGATTAACGTGTACTTTCAAATTAAAAGCTTCAAAAATCGAGCAATTTTCACAAAATAGTTACCTAACAGAATACTTAAATTGCGATAAATACCTGATTTTATTTACTGATTTAACGTTCTAGCTGGTAGAGCCTGTAAGGCAAATTTAATGAATTCGCTTCATTATCAGGATTTAATGTTTACAGATCAATAAGGCGATTGCATCTCTGAAATCTTATATTTATTTTTGCGGTCTATTTACATCCGTTTGTGTTCCTATTTATGTATTACTAGGCTGTGGCTAGTGTTCAGGAAAGCTTGATACACAAATCCGTTCGGATAACCATCGCAAAAGCTGGGTGAATTAATATTAAAAATTTCTTATATAATTTATTTTGCCTAAAAGCTTTACAAGATGCTTGAGCACCCTTCAAATTGGCACTGAAATACAAAAACTAATCAGATAACGCGGAAGGAAGCTCTTGCGTGCGGAAAGTTATAAACTTTAAATCATACACTTATTACAGGAAATTGGTTTTCGATTTTTCATTTTCTGATTAATGCATGCTGAGCTGTGATGTGCAAAATATAATATGTTTTCGATAGAAGAATCCTGATGGTTATACTGAACTGGTACAGGTCTTCGGCGTTGAGCAATCAATGTTATTACTCTCCACGCAAATGAGCCTATTAGGAATTAGTAGATTGTCTTGTCCTCACTCTTTACGTTTTTTATGTATTTGAATAACCGGTAACTCGGGCTGAGGCAGAACAACATAACATGCTTTCCGTAATAATGCGAAAAAAATTTAGTCTACTCTACCCTCTTCCAATTTCCAGTTCAACCTGAGCAAGGACTTGAAAGTGAAAGAGATAAAAAAAAATACGAAGCAAGACTTCGATACAATTTAATCTTACTAACTCCACAGTTCAGCAATTCAGCATTCAGATTTTTTTCTTACTTCAAATTGCGTGTATTGCTATCATTTGTAAATTAGATATAGTAGAATGATTTTAATCTTGTTTTACCTGACAGTAATGAGAAAATAAAGAGCGTTGATCATAGACATTATCTGTCATTAACCCGGACCAGATTTGATTTAGGGTGGGATTGAGCAGCAGAAGGAGTAAATACAATAGACAGTTCTGGGCTTTAATTTCGTACATGCAAATTTTCTTATCTAACAAACAATAACATACGCAGTTCAAGATATGCGTTGATTTTTTTTCTTTCTACGAGAACACGTATGTATTGTGTAATGAAAATATATCATTGCAGCTGTTTGGTCTTGGAAATCGGAAATAGCTATAAATTCATCTTTGCGACCAAAAGTGTAGCGTCTAGCCAGAGTCCGTCGTCGTTTTACCTTTTACCAATTGAAAAAATACAAATTTAGAAATAGCATATCGATGTAATTTTTGGCACACTTGAATCTTATATATTTTAAAGTCTGAAATGAGCAAACGACAGTCATCGGCATTATTATTCAACTTAGAAAAAACTCTGAAGCGCTTGATGCAAACCAAGCAAATCTGACATTGAACGATG
>VNWX01000652.1:0-19653 GCA_009869905.1 Ceratophysella communis | reverse complement strand
TTCATAAAAAATTGACTTACTTATCTGAATGTTGAATAAAGTCGGTATCACTATTGTATAGTAAAGAAAGAAATCGAAAGTTAAACACGGAAACTCTGTACGTTTAGAAGTTAACAGGCGAAATTAAGGGGCTACGTTTAATGCAGTTGAATCGCACGAGAAACCTCGAAGGAAACGCCCAAGGCTAACTTAACAAGTTGGTCTTATTTAGTTCTGATCGTCCCTTAAGTAAAGTATAGCTCGAGCTCCGCGGCTCGGACAAACACCTGGTATATTTTGGGTTACCAAGCAAACTCACCAGCCAGCTTTCTGTCCAATTCCAGGACACAAGGTTATACTAGATTACCTATGCTTTTTTGAATGCAGCTGCTCAAATGCGGACTTGTTTTCTGGGTAATTCCAATTCCTAGGTGTCGTTGGAGACTCGTGTTTTAATGTAAGTACGTTTATTATTTACGAATCATCAAATAATCGTCTCCGATCACAGTTTATACAATAGTGTTTGTTTTAGGAAAGTTATGGGTTGATTTGGTAAAAAAATTCTCAAAAACTGAAATTGCTGTTACTCCTATCGCAATGAAATGTGTGAGAACAAGAAGTCAATACGAATTTATGACGGTAGTAATTGATTCTTGCAGTCATTCTATTTCCGTTTAAGTTGGTTTAAGAGTCCTAAAAAAGCTGTAAAATGCTATCGGAATCATTTGAGGCCGACGGTACGAACGCATTCTATGTTTCTGTTTTTAAAAATATAAGACTTGGCAGGACAAACCTGGGCGGTTTTATTACTTGGGTGCCTAAGTAATTAATAATTGTGAATTGTGAAGTACTGCAACTGCTAGGATGGCTTATTATTTCTTAGCTGAGCTCCTACTATAATATCTACTATAAGAATTTCTTTTAGAAAATCATACGAAGGAATATACAAGAAAATCGAGTTAACTTTAAAAAAGCTTAACGGAAAATTAGGATCGGCTGAGAAATCCTCAGCTCAAACTTTCGATATTCTCTCATAAAACGTAGAAAACTTATGGCGACACCTCTAATTGAAGTGGAGAGCCTATAAACGACTTCTTTAAGTGCTCTTGATGAGATTTTGATTAAAAAGTCAAGTGGGTTGGTGGGAAAGAATGAAGAAAGGAGAGTAAGAGCTAAAAAGATCGCAAACTCAACTCATTCGCCAAGACTTGGTTACTAATTGAGTCTATTGATTTCAGACTAAAAAGTATCTCGTAAATTGAGCAGAATGGATTTTCTTTAAAAATATTCGGAAGTCGAATATAGGCATAATAGATAGGTAGGCAGGTACACCTAAGCTGGAATAAAGCCTGGCCGTTTTTTAAAAAAAAACATCCCATGCATTCAAGATACAAAGTGTAAGTTGGATTATTTGTGCAATTTCGTTGTGCTATAAAGTTGTTTATTCCTCAACTCTCAACTCATCTAAATGTCCAAGTATGTTAGTTGGAAAAGGGGACTTTGTTTTTATTTTTTGCACCCAAATCGTTCAATGTTTGTCAGATTGACATGTTTACCTATAAAGTTGTTGTCCAGCCAAGTGTCCAGAACTAACCTAGCTATCCTAGGAAATAGTAGCAAAGGCTGTTGTAGGTGGCATACGGTGAGGTTGTCAGGTTTTCGGGGGCTCTTTACCTATCTAAATGCAAATAAGTTTTGTGTTCCTCTCAGCCCGGGCTATTGTGCCCGTCGTCTGGTTGGAGAGAGTTTGGGAAAGGCTTAAGTTTTGTAGACTTTGACTTGGTCGTTCATCCTCAAGTTTTCTCTCTCTCTTGAACGAGACTGAGGGCTCTTTTCTCGGATCCGAGTCCTGTTCCCGCGGTCTTTCATAGCTTGCAAGCAACCCTAAGCCGACTCCTTCCGCCTCGTCCCGTCTTCAGCTCTTCTCACTCGAGCCATGCCCAACCACACGGCCGACACTACTGCCACATGAACCGACTCAAGACCCCGACTCAGCAGCAAGAGAATACTTTTCCCCCAATTGGCTTCACGCAGTTCCCGAACCCTATGCCCGACACATCCATGAAGGTGCTCTCACTCCTTCGACTTGTGGTACGACTCCAGTCCAGCTTTCACCAGGAAGTGAGCAAAACTTGCTCCTTTTGTTGTAGTCCATCCATGCCTCATGCTTCCTTTCTCTCTCGCTTTCACAACTCAAGCAGGCCAGACAGACCCAGACTCCTGCAAGGCCAGAGTCGTTGACATTGAGCGACTCGGAAGTTCTGGCTTTAGCTCCTAAAATAAGAAAGATGCTTTCTCTGACCGAGGAATCTGCGTATTTCCTATTTTGCTATACAGCTTATGTCAAAGTTTAGAGAAATTCTCTATGGTTTTCTGCGTATCTATAGGATTCCACTGCATATTGCCCACTGCGCCTCTCAATTTCAACTCAGCTCATGCCCTGCATCTTACTGGTTAATGGTTAATCCCAGTTAATTCCAGGATCCCAGTTAATTCCAGGATCGAATAGAAAAAGGAGAAGCATTGAATGCTTAGTGCTCGTGCAGACAGTGCAGTTGCAGTTTGCAGTGTCATGCCAGAGCACTTGAGTTGTGCTATTACGTGATTTGATAGGGGGACTTGAAATGACGAGCCATGTGTAGCTACATGTGTTTCCGGAGATAGAGGGATGCATGAGTAGTGCTCTGTTGTGGAGTCACTTTATGGGTCCTATTTGTTGACTGGGCAAGGCGGGTAGGGACTACGAAACGGTGCAAGTCCCGTGGACTCGGCGGTGCTCTTCTCTGGCCTAAAAGAAAAGGAAGCGTTTGGTTGGAGTCCCGAGTCCCCTCATGCTTCCTCTTTTTCCCCGTCGTCGTCTCTTCATCCTCCCGTATTGATTTCATACGTTTTGAATCCTTACACAAAGGAAGAGGACATTTCCAGACTTTTTTCTACCCCCAGTCAGTTACCAGTCCTCATGGATGAGGTGAAGCTTTTATTAGTATTGTTCCGTCTGCCTATGTAGTGATCTCAAGACGGTATTCATTTTTTCATGTCAATAGCTCCTCTCGTAATATCATATGAAACGATGGTTAACTAACGCGACAATTCGCTGGCAACAACTGGCTGATTCCACCGGATGAATGTGATTCCTATACAATGATTTCAAGCAACTCGTAACTATGATTACTTGCTGATTTTTATTGATTCTACCGAGATGGGACTCGGTTTGCTTTCGAACATCTTGTATAGATAACGCTGGTCTTTGTCATTAAACGATGGTCTTAATTTTGCCGCTACCAGTTGCTCTGCTCCTGTCCTGGAGCCTGTTGTCGTGTAACTTCAGGGAGTATTTATAAAATTTTGTGTATGATATATGTGTATAAGATTTCCGATTTCCGCCGCCTACCAACACGACTATGTCTCTATTTGTAGTCCGATAATGTCAATGTTTATTTACAAATCCCCTACTGTACTTCTTGATTCCCCTCAGTCGACCTTTTCGGCTTCTCACCGTGTGTGTGGATTCCCTTGTGTGGGTGAGCTGTGGCGTGGAGTCGGCTTACGAAAGACCTGGTTTATTTTCTAATTGGCACATGAATAGATTTGTATTTTTACCTGTACCACCAGCAGCAACCTCTCTGATGTCATGTGGCATAACATTCTCGGAATGGTTGGACATGTTTCCTCTACATTAGCAGATTCATATGAGCAGTGATAAGCGATAAGACTCGAAATAGCTCAAAATAGTTCTGACACGGTTGGTCTTCCAATTCCAAGCTCATATCATGCTAAACAGGACGCTCGCGGTAGTTCGCAAGGTCTGTTGTTTGTTATTCTTGGGCATTTATTATCTCCTTGTAATTTTTTATGCATATATTTTTTGTGAAGTGATGATGCTTGGTTCTTGGCTATAGAAAAACAACATTGATATTACTACCGATTTCGACTACGCACACTGTTCCGTACTAATAAAAATGCTCTGTAGAATGCTCAATCTCAGCTCACACCAGAAATTCCTACATTTACTGTACTACTACTGGTCTGATACGAGGTCCGAGGGGATAGATCGAGCAGGAAGTGAAGCAACCTTGTATTTTAGTGCTATTACATATGTAATTCTGTCTCTCTATGCACTTTAATTTTGCTTGAAACTAGCTCTGCAGGTTGCGAGGTCCAGCGTAGAAGCTATAATTAGCTCTGGCATGACATGACACAATGAAGATTAGGCATGGCTCGGAAATGTCCTCACGGCGAAGTCATTGCAGGAGCAAGTAATTAATTGTGGGTTTATTTTGAAAACAAATATTATGAGGGGAGAGTAGAAGTCTAGTAAAGGCGTCAGATTTCCTGATTATAAGTATCCAGTTTACATCTGGAGGGTCAATTTGTTTTTTCTCTGAGCTTGATTAAACCATGGTAACAACACTTGATCTCTCCGATCAATAGCTAATATAATTTTGTCGGGGTTGTAGTGGGTTCGAGTTCGGTATTTCCGTCACAGATCGTCCAGGCTTCTAAGAGGCTACGTGATCTGCAGGAAGCTCTCCATGGTTCCTCACCGAAAAGTTTCCTGACATAAAAGCGGGGGGACGCCTAGCTTATAGGAGCAGAGCTGTTAAGTGGTAAGGTCGGATTGTGAAGTCTCAACGGAGAGCACAACACGTGGCATAATGCATAAATAGGTGGTTGAAGCTGGGGTCCTCCCTTCTTCGGAGCCAGCCTCAGCCCTTACTAGTTTACTCCACGAATTTCTAGTAAAAAAAAAAAGAAGTCGGGGTCGGTCGGTCGTGCTCACTGTTTACAGGGCATTATTACTATTCTGCCTCCATTACAGAATGTACACAGACGAGATGGGTTACTTTACTTACTATTACTACTACTTTTCCTGCCTCCCCAAACGGTTCGGTAACAAACTTGAAGAGAGCTCCAGAGAAACACGCTACATTACTCATCTAACACTTACTCAACCTCTATATATATTTTCCAGGGAAAAGGGTTGCTGCGTCCCACACGACTTGTTGGATCCAGTGCACAAAATGAGCACTCCAACAAACGCGTTGGCATTGTTGCATCTTCTCTGGACATAGGGGATCATTCCGTTTAAATTAATGGTCAATGCCCGGCTGTGGCTCATGGCTTTCGGACAGGTTGATTCGCAATAAAATCTTTTCCGTTTCATGAGTCATTCATATCCGTAAATTGTTTGGGAAGGCTCAGTTACAGTCGTTCATGATACGATTTTGTTCGCGGGAAACACGTCATGACTTTTTGAGTAATCATGGTTGGCCGTAGCCGTACACGATACACGACTGCGCGTAGAAGCATTGGAACTTTCTGTAGTCTAGGCTAGAGGGCCAAAATATTTACGTTCCGATGGGTCACACGGAATTTTAATTTTCCACCATTTTCGGTGTTTTGGCCATATGGGGAATGAGGTTTAGTGTAGTGGGTGGGTGGGCAAACTCGCCCCTCTGGAAGTCCTTCCTGAAAGTGGTCAACAAATTTGGGATGGAAATGTCTTATTATAGTTGTGGCGGGCCAAGTTCAGTTTGACTTATCAAACTTATTTGTACCCCTACCCACTACCGAGGTATGCAAGCACAAACGGGCAGACAGACGGACGGACAGACGTAAACTGCCAGTTATATAATAGGTCTGTTCTGTATCCCGTAGACAGACACAAGATTGATTAAAGGTACCGGACAGCAACCGCATCATTGCATACTTTTGGGAAATTAGTCAGGATCAGAAATAGTCAAGAATCACCGGTACTGTTTAATCAATCAGGACAACTGTGGCTCGCAACTCGCAACTTGCAACCCTGGAAGAAGGGAAACCGAGATGGATGGGTGGTGGTAGAAACACGGGAAAAAACTCGGATGGCAAAGATGAAATGATGATAATAATGATGGGGTGGCTTGGCTGACTGGCTTTATTTTAGTGTATGTGTGTGTCTGTGTGTGGATTGGATCATGGAGATAATCAAAGAGAGGGCATGGAGTCGACGAAGGCAGGGATGCGGCATGCGAAGGACATCGCGGCGGTGGCGGGCTAATGCATAATACTGATGCAACACTGATACTGGTTTTGGCTGAGGAAGCCCCTTGCTTGCTCGTTAGACTGCATGATTATGATTAGTCATGTTAAATAAATCGAAAAGGAAAGCTACTCGAATCAACCGGAATTGCTTAATTATGCATAGCAGTACTATTTACGCTACCCGGATTTGTTGCTCGATGCTTTTACACCAAGAAAAATGACTTAAATATTTACTTATTTAATAATTAAATCATCTGTCGTATTTGAGTTAGGTACATTAATTTAATAAGTACCTACTATTGATTTTGGCAGGTTGGGCTATTGATAAAGAGTTAATGAGAATCAGATTACAATTTAATTTGAGTGGATTTCGACGAGTGAATTAAGTTCTCTTTAGTTGATGGACTTTTTGAATTACTTATAAAGGAATTAAGGTTTAGGTTTTCGGTTCTTCTCTAAAAGTTTGCTTGGGGAGTAGGCTAGGGCGAGGGTAATTATTATCTTGTTCTCGCCAGAAAATTACACGGCCACCACGTGAAGGAGTTAGTTGTACGGGAGCTGGAGTTGGGGGTTCAGAGTAGCATATGCATGACCGAAACTATTTATGTGAACCGACAAGACGAAAGCAAGGAGAGTCTCCGGATTAATCAATATATTCCTATTTTCTCTCCTTTCTCTAGTCCTTTTTTTCTCGGCGTACCTCTTCTAACTCACAAACTCGCCCCTCTGGAAGTCCTTCCTGAAAGTGGTGTGCAAATGGTTCTTCTATACATTTCATGTCATTCGATTCACTCCCTATATATTCTGCTACTCGCCCGCCGCAGCCCGATTCGGCTGCATGGCCACAGCCCAGCCCAGTCAAAGTCAGGCCACTAGAACAGAGCATGCTGTTGTACCCTTCCTTACAGACCAAAATGCCCAGTCGATAGAAGAAAGCACTGAGAATCCTTGTAATGTAATAACTAGCATCTAGCATTCAGGCTAGTCTTCTAAACTGAGCTTCTATAAGTGTAATGTGGCTTTATTATATGGTTGGTCGTTAAAAGTGCGACTCTTGATTCTAGGTCTATGCGCACGCAGGCTGACGCCGACGCCTGCGTTGACCGTTTAGCCGCTTGTTTTCTATTTGATGTTCATTTAGTGTATGTCATTCGAGATTTAAAAAAAATAATCTGGCAAAAGACTGGTCGCATGAGAAATTATATGAGACGGAAAGCCGGTGAATCAAAGCAGAGGCTTCTGTACTTTCTCCTGATTTGTTGGTACCATAGCTAAAACCGTAACTGCTTTCTTTTTCTTGCTAGTCTATGATTCGTTATTCGGTTGAATGTTGCGAATAATATGCTCTACTATGTTTCTCGTCTATCTCAAATCCCCAGTCAAATCACAATCAATGTCTCGGTTTTAGTTTCAATCTAATAATACATCCTGTAATTTGTGCATGTGTGTAAGAGTTCTGTGGTTTTGGGCAGAATATCCGTTTCGGTTTCGGCTCCGACTTGTATCATGTATACTTATGTATGTTTCCATGATGGAATATCTAGGTACCTAATTCATTTTCTCCCCTCTCGATTTCCTAAAATAGATTCTGGTGGCAGATGTGCCATTTTCGCTGTGCTCCAATAATACCAACGGGTCAGACATGCAAACCTTCCAAACTTGACACTAGCTTTTACTTTGTCATTATGACCCCTTTGGACGAAACTGGTGAATATTTGAGGGTGGTACGGTGTCTCTTTTACGCTCAGCACAAGGAGTAGATAGAAGAATCAGCAAAAATGAAATTCTGGTTCTTCCCCGCCTTTGCAATAACTTGCAATCTCTAATTAATGAATGAACTCTTTAAACCACACAGAGGAGTCTTGTGACTATCCTCAGACTAATCAGTGCATGATGGGGAGACTGAATTTGCATTGTTTTCATTTTATGAACCTCGAAAGAGACTCTTTTTTTTTGCTCATGTAGGTAGAATGATTCTGTTCATATAAAGCCTAAATTGTATTTGGGAGGAGGGACTCTGCCTTGCTTGCCTTGTTTCCCTCAACTTGAGTCAGGCAGGTTCAAGTGAGGACGAAGACAAAAAATTATTCCTCGACAGAGTATCCCGTAAGCTTAACTCTCGAATCTTATTGTTAACACAGTAACAGTGAGAGAGTGGAATTGGCAAATAATGGCACAGAGGAAGTTGCACACAGTGCTTAGGGAATATAGACGAGCTGACGACGACGGACAGGAGGACTGGGCTAGACTTAGGCTCATTGTACAAGTGTGCAATATCCAGAACGGGAATCCACAATATAAAAGAAAAGAACAGTTGGTAGAGAGAGGTTGGGTCTTGGATTCGAGAACTTACAACTTTGCAACAAGGACGTAATAAGGATGGCTAATTCTAATTGTTGTGACGATGTGGAGCTCTTTTTTCCCCACTGAAAACGTTGTGCGATTACTAGACTGGTAGATTTATTAAGAGAGTCCTACGAAGCAGTGCATTTTTGCATATTTATTTCGCTCCGACTCCGACCTGCGCCTACGTCATTCCCGTTTCGAAAGAAAGACTAATCGAAAATCTTCAACTATCCAGAATCGGAGAGTAATTTCCGGTTTTAGATTTGGATAGGTACCGCTGAGAACAAGTGACTACTCAAGAGTAATTGTGAATTCAAATTAGATTTAGTAAGAGCATGACTCCAATGCACATGGCAGTGCACGCTACTAAATGCACGTAGGCCATTTGAAAGGCGAGGAGCTAATAGGTCGAATGCATATGTGTTTGAAGATAGTGAACGAGAACGAATCAAAACTCTGGTTAGCTATGCTAATTCTGTGCTCATGTTTTCATCACCAGAGTCCTGTATCTGTCACTCTGTCAGGTTCTCCTTTATTGGATTATCCTGTTGGTTTGATTCAAATTCCGGCCTTTTCCCCTTCTCGGCTGCTAGATGAGAAGATCAGACTAAAAACCCGCCTACGGCCGCTTCCGACCGGTGAAACTGCTGCCCAGCAATGGCAATACAATTGAACAAACACAAGAACTGCTGTGTATCCCTCCGACTGATAATGGCAGGTGACAGCCTGGGCTCAGTTCGCATTTCTACTGTGTATAAGGCAAAAGCGGGGTGAATGAACTGTGTTGATCTCGAGTTAGGTCATTCACCTTTCGCAGGAACCTTACGCTTGCGGTTGCCAGTATTTGAACGGAGAAAATGTTTTCTAAGAAACTATTTGTAGTTTGCGTTTTCTAAGAATAATATCTGCTAGAATTTTTTTAAAAAAATTGTGATAGCCACTAGCCCCTTTTATTCTGTTGTTCGTTTAGCCTTGAACGGTTGAGGTGCGCGGATCTGGCATAGCAGTGTATTTACTGCGCGATAATAAACTGATAGCCACTAACTGCTCACCTATAATCGCTGATACTGGGTCTAAGTATATGCTTGAGGCAGTTGCATGTGAAGATTTTTCTAGCCTAGATTAAAAAATCCTAAGTATAATATAAGAACCTTCTGGTGTAACATCGAGCCGAATTGAATTCAATTCCTCCTCATTGATGTGAGACTCTGCTGATTCTATCATCTCTGCTCAACTTATTATAATGCGATCTAATATGTAATGTAATAACTCAAAGTGAATTACCGTAGTACCTTCTTGTAGAAGTGTACTCACTCACAGTTTAAGCATATCAACGAAACCGTAGTCGCTAGTAGTGCTGTGCTGTATGTGCAAATTTTTATGAGAGCTCAGGCAAGACGTTTATGGGGAGGGAGGTGGGGATGACATTGGGAATTCTGGGCTATGCTATGCTATAAGCTCAAACTCTGCCCTGCATTTGTATTGTACAATCTTTTAAAGTCTCGAGAGTCTAATTGTCATCTGTAATTTACTGTGTTATGTAGTGGAGCCTCGTGCCCGTCCACTGACAAAATAGAAGGGACCCGACGTCTCTGCTACGACTTTCCACCTTGTTCTTATGTTCTGCTCAGGTCTGAGCCTCCCATTTACAAGAAATAATAATAACAAACTGATTACTTTATATAAAACTCTTCTTTCTGGGTCAAATGTTCAATGTACTCTGCCTCTGCCTGCATTGTTAAAAACACAATTGAGAAACGGAGAGCTCTACCTGTACTAATATTATATCTTCACCTTAGTCAGCGTAGAGCCACGGCGATGAAAATTAATGTATGAGAAACGGAATTCTCAAATGTTTAATGTAAAAGTTTAAACCATAGAGAAAATTCCACGAGTGCTCAAGTTTTGCCCTCGAGCAAAAATGAATAAAATATAAAATGGAATTACTATTTACAACTACTGTAATAACTGCGTTTACAAGTTACAAGAGGTATAAGAATAGTCACCATACCGTGGAATACTTATTCATAAAAATTTGCAGCTGGCATGATCACAAATCACAATGCCTCATCGTTCATCGTTCACCTTGGCTGATGAGGAGGGGTGTATATTACGATTATAGATTTAAGATTTTAATATTAAGATTTTTATGATCCAAAGCCTAAGTGCTCAATTAATAGCGGGATTTTATGCATTCTGTTTCGGTATCATGTACCCTGAGAAGCACTATGTTCAGATGATATTTGCTGTCGTAAGACAAGTTGCAACACATGAAAATTTACATTGTACAATTATGTTGAATCATGTATTCGTATTAGAGTGTGATATGTGATATCCCATATACTACAGGCTTGCGTAATTATTTCGTATTTTTAAGCGTTATTTTAGACGCTCTGTTTTCCCTATGACAGATAATAGTCATATTTTAGAATAAAATAAAAGTAAGGTAATAACAGGAGGAATTATCAGTATCACTTTCTTAAAAATTCCATTTCGATATTTTCACGCCAGGTTGGGTTTGGCATTTTGATCGGTGAATTCTGGAAATAAGGCTCATGGTAGGCGTTTGTACTGGTTGTAAATTGTGAGTCCTTCTCAAACTTGGCAATCTTCTTTGATACAAATATTGAACTTTTGGCGGATTAAATGGTTCATAATTTCAAATATATTTTATTCATAACTAAGAAATTATCGAAATACTGGGTATTTAGCGAATCATCGATTGAATGGGGGCGTCATGGGCATGGGAGTATCAGAATCATCGTCATCAGGAAAGAGCGGATGGGCTTGGCTGGGGCTAGACATTATTTATTTGTCCTTGTTCTTAGCACAGCCTTAGTGACTGTTCTGGGATTTACAGCTTAGGCTTTATTTCCCTGTATGACAATTGAGCTTCTTTTGATAGTGTCCTACTTTGTGAGTACGTAGTTGAGGCAGTATGGTGTCTTCAAGAAAAGTTACATTTATGGTGGTTGTTAAATCTGTAGTTATTAATAACTTTATGATTCTTATTCCTTCTTTACAGGTTTCGGGCACTCAGCAAATGGCTATGGGTTCCGGAGACTTAAAGTCGAATAGCAACAGTGGCAATGGCGGGCTCATCACTATTCAGCAGCAGCAAAATATGTCTGGATACTACCAAAACGTTCCTCAGCAAGTTCTTCAGCAGCAACAACAACAATCTCAAGGCAGCATGGATTCCAACGGATCATACCTGAATTCCGTGGTTTCACCTGGTCCTGGTCCACATCAAGGAATGGCTACGACGCCTGGCGGAACAAGCGCTAGCAATGCCCAGGGACAGACCATAAACTTTACTCAGCAACACCTCAGGATGGCTACTAGTGTTCCACCGGCGGTTCCAGGGATGAACGGAATGGGCCGAATGATGGGCGCATCTCCGCCTGGAGTACCAGGACCCAGTCCTAATACTCGAATGCCTGCTCCTAACCGGACGTCACAACCTGGAGCCGGTAATTTGAATTCCTGGATTTCCTAAAATAATTTGATGCATACAATTACGGAAGTTTAATGTTCCAAGTTCTAACAATGGATCCTGTTTCTCCTCTAGGAATGCCTGAGATGGGTGGTGTAATGAATCCAAGGGCGGCTCAAATCGAGATGCAACAGCGAATGATGGTGCGACAGCAATTGCGTGGTCAAACAATGCAACACCAGCAACAACAAATGAGTGGAATGTTGCGACCTCCTGCTCCCGACTACGCAGCCAAAGGTGAAATGATATCTGGTGCTCAACAACAAATAATGGGACAGAATCCGAATCAAGCGGCCATGATGGCTAGGTTTAACGCTGCTTCGTCTGGCCCAGGTCGGCCGAGCCTCATGTCAACTCCTCAGCAGTCTCAAATGGGCGGAGTTCATCGACTCCCTCAGCAGCAGCAATTGCAACAACAACAAGCAAGCATGTATCAGCACCAGCAAATGCAACAGCGAATGGGCACAGCTGGCTGTGGTCCTCCTGGTTCCGTGCCATCAAATATGCCAATGGGAAATATGAATATGAACAATATGAATATGCCCATGCGTAGGATGTCTTCCTATAATCCGAATGGCGCACCGCCGCCAGGATCGATTCCAAATGTTAATCCGGGAATGGGAATGAACGGTGGCCCGATGATGACAAATTCGCAACAATCGCAGCCTGGCATGGGCTCAGTGAACATGGGAAACGGTATTTCTCAGCAGGAGTGGATGGCTATGCAACAAGAGTCGAATCTTAGCAGAAACTTTCCCAATATGCAGCAACAGCTTCAACAGCAGCAGCAGGGTCATAGGTCTAATCAAAACCCGAGTGGCTTTCATCCAGGTTTGAAATAATTAGTTGATACGAGTTTACAATGTTTGAAATTCTCTTATTGACATTCGATGTTTTTAAATCAGGAATGTCGATGCAAATGTCACAGCAGCAACAATTGCAGCAACAGCAGATGAACCAAATGCCGATGGGAGGTGGACAAGGTGGAATGGGATCAAATCCGATGACTGCAATGGCCTTTGGACAGCAACAGCAGCAGCACATGAATGGAGGAGGTCCAGTTTACAGCCAACAGTCCATGAATATGAAAATGTCGCAGTCACAATCTATGTGCGTTGGTTCAAATAACTTCGCCCTGAAGAACGGCGGTATGGCAATAAGTAACAATAATACAGGTTCTGGAGGAACACTCATTCAGTCTCCACCCATGAACTGCGGTCCTTCAAGCAACCCTCAACAGCTCCACCATCAACAATCACTGCAGCAGCAACATCACCAACAACACCTCGTGAATAACCAGAACGCAATGAAGAGTGAAATTATGACAAATCAATCCGACTTTAACTTTGATCTGCTAGATAATATTGGGAGTGGAGATCCATCAGGGTACGGCGGGGACTCGGATTTCCTCAATTCCTTCGAAGCCAGTGCAAACTATCAGAATATTCTGGACTCGTTATAATACATTTTTAATGGTATTTAGTATTAGGGTAGGTACCTCAGAGGTCGTAAGTATTTCCGAAATGGTCTACAAGTCTCAATATATACGGTGAAGGATTTTTATCACTTTATGTTCTTCACAAATTCTTGTACTTCTCTGTTCTCTGTTAAGGTTAACCAGAATCCGCTTATATTATTGAATATTTTATTGTTCTGTTACAAAACACTGACTGCTTGTGATCTCGATATTAGAATTAGTCCGCGACTTATTATCGTAAAAGATAATAGAGGGCATATAGGGGTTTCAATTTTCGATAAAAGAAAACGCTAGTGTGCGTTTCCTGTGAAGTTGGAATTTAAATTACTATAAATATATATTTTCGATTACGTATATAATTTAGATAGGTCTAGGATTCTCAAATCCTTATTTTTTGCTCTAGATTTAGATTTAGAATTTCAAGTAATAGTTCTCAGCAGCAAAATGAAATGTGTACGTCAGTTATTTAGTATTCAGTTTTCAGATAAGTACTGTGATTTCTTCGCTCTGTTTCATCTTTTTTTAAAGTAAACTACCAGGCCTCATCTTGTCTAGTCCATAACTTTGGTTTATTTTTTCCTTGGGACAAGGATTTAACGGTATTTTCTCGGCCATATGATTTGAATTTCGAATTGTCTCTTGTTCATAATTATTGATTTAATAAACAATAATAACTCGAGAACCCGGTGTCTTTCTTCTCGAAAACCCTTCTGAACCAGTAAAAGAATGAGTTTCATTCCTTTAATAATTTGTAATTTTGAAAACCTTAAACGATTTAAAACCGAGAAAACTACTAAAAATTTTAATTCTACACAGAAATAGCAAATAATTAGCAAACAAAATACAAATACAATCTAGGGACAAGAGAGCAGCTTAGAATTTTAGGAACCAAATAATCACAGTGCTTTCTCTGTATCTTCTAAGTATATGGACGTACTCAGCTCTAGTAAGATAAGTACTTTTAAGTAAAACGGAAGTATAGTTATAATATCTGTTGTAATACGTAATACTGCGCAGTGAGCGTTGATTGATTGGTGTATACTTAAAATACTTAAAATTAAGGTTGTACCTTCTGTTCCTGAAATCGAGTATTTTACTAAGTTTATTTTGTCACATAATCTTGCCAAATCTCCTCTACCGTTAATATTTAAAATGATCTTACTGAACAATCAAAACACTTGTTTAAACAGGCTAAAGTACGTTAAATCATTCCATTCAAATGTTTTCTGCTATTCTTTTTACCAGTATTTGTAATCAGCTTCATTCACACAGAATGTTCCTGAAAAGCCGTCAGTATTTGAGTTTTGGTGTTTAGTTTCTCCAGAAAAGTTTCCCGATTTTATAATGGCTACGATGTAAACTTTCACTTGTAATGGAAGTTTTGCCAATTCAAAAAATGCCTTATTTGTTGAATCGTAGCTAATTTAAATCCAAAAGTGAACTGATATAACTGTTTTTAATGGTACGAGAAACCATGATTGGAAATCAAAGTTGGTTTTTCAATAGTGGGCAAAACTTCTAAAGTAATGGGCAAAACTTCTAAAAAATAGCCGTATGAAAATTATGGAATATTCCTACCATTCGCATGAAATTTTCCCTGTGGTACGGCCTGAATTTAAATAATTTCCAGTACAAGTTCAGAGGGGTTGAAACAATTATTATTATTCTAAAACCAGAGTACTTGCAGCCGATGTATTTGAAACCACGTCTGTGTATTAATGATTATGTATGAATTATTATTTACAAATCGTATTGTTTGTAAGGTAAAATTTGAGTTTGACGCGTTGATTTGACTTGAACCCTGTTGGACAACCTTTTACGTATAATTGCCCAAATGGCTAGTACTTACACTGCCTTTTTTGTGAAATTTTTAGCCATTGAAAAAATCAGCGAATTTCTGCCTGACATTAACCCAGCCGAAGCTAAGCCTGCTTTTTGTTTTTTCAATTGGCAATCCATTATTAAACTTTGAAAATGACTTGGAGAGGGCTCTTATGCAGGGTCCAATTCAAGTCAATGCTGTGCTGCTGTTCAGCAAAGTGCTGCCGTATGAGGTATCAGTGTACTTATCGTAGTGAAACGACTCCGGTTTACATTGAACATTGAAGCTTACTCCATTATTGTTCATTTGTCGGGCTTTTGGATTTTTAGTGATATTTTAATAACTAAGAAGAGATTTACTGTGAAATTATATGTGTAAAGCGATTATATGCAAGCGCAATCTAGACACTAGTAGTGTTAGATAATTGTAGCGTAAGTCTAGTTGTAGTCATTGATAAGGTCATCCAATACTGAATTAAAAGTATTGATAACAAGCATTAATTTTCGAAACAGTGACCTCTTCTCACTGAAACTGTAATATATTTAAAACGGAATCGAGTTTTCATTTTATCCGTTGCAACGAACGGACTTAAACGATACATTGTTGTGTAGTAGATACCAACCAAGTTTAATGATTGTTAAGGTGCTACTTTGAGTCTTATATATTTGAGAGAATGTGAAATAAATCAAAATACACGTTACAAAGAACGAACCATGAATAATAATATAAACTACTGCTAAGAATATTGTGTAAATTGTTGTTTGTGTACAATTTTAAATATTGGGAAATTTATTTGAAGAAACTACACCAGATACCAACCCACCACCCTTCCCTCGAATAGAAAATATTGAATAATTACGTATTGCTACAACTTGTTAGAAAACACTTTATTGTATTGGTTGAAGTGGAGAAAAACGCAAAACACGAAGGTGACTTGACTTTTACCAGCGTGTAATTTGCGCTTGTTGTGCCCATACTATTACTATTACTTAAGTATAAAATATTATTGAAACGTTTGAATAAATAAATTATCCAAAGTAAACTCGGAGCAAGTGTCGTTTACAGTCTTCTGCTTAATTTACCCTAATATCTTAACTATATTGAAGTTCGGTAGCTAAACAGCATTCTATTTTGCCCGATTATTGCAATCGATAGCAATGCGGAAATATAACCGCGATGGCCGATGATGCGCTAAATTTTTAGAACTCATGTGAGACGAGACATCCGAATCCGAAACCAATGCAGCGGGATATACTTGTACGAACTTAGGCTGGACATCATATTGTAGGCTTATGGAGTGGACACACTAGGGTCCAGAACTAACACTCCAGGGGTAATCTAAATTAGCCAGTATGGCTACCCATCCTATTAGCTGGGTATGCCGCAACACTAAATTTCAGATAGGATGTGATATGTTATGTGATGTGTGTCGACAAATATGAGTCAAGGCAATCTCACGTTTCTCGTTAAAAATATGGCAATACATTACATAATTACTGTGTGCTAGAATCTCTACAATTTAATGGTAGATTTCTTAAGGCTTATGCCCCCTCCCCTGGCGTTGAGCGAAACGTCCAACACGCCGTTATATTCTAATAATAAAGGTTAGTTGTCATAGGAACTGCTACGCTGTGCTGAAAGAAATTTTGTTTACTTTCTGAATAAAAAGTTCAAATATGAGTCCCTGTCATTTCAAATAATTTGTAAAATGATAGGTCAGTTCGATCTGACGTCTCTAAATTGGCAATTCGAAGGAAATATATTTTTTGTAATACTGTCGTAAAGTCGTAAGTATTAAATTAGTGGTAGTGGTAAAGTGGTAAGTTCTGTGCATTTGGGCAACATGCTGGACTACTTCGTTGTCCTCACAACTGGCGGAATTGTGCTCTGGAGAACGCCGATTCCGGGACTGAAAATGTTCCTATTGAAGCCTGTCAGTACCTTCGTTAAAAAAATTATAATCGAGGTATGCACGAAATTAACTTAAATTAAGGAATCAAAAATTTATGCGGTGTTTCGCGACTAGCTATTGAGCAGAGCTGGTAGCTTCACGGAACATGTTCTCAGCATCTGGGTATTTGGTTGACCTTTCAGGAGCTCAGTACGGGTGAATTCGAATTTCGTGAACTGAAGCTTCAAGGGATGCGTGACGATAAATATGGCCTCATTTTTGTTGCGGCTTATCAGTCTACTGTGCCCGCATTGTACGTGGAACTCTTCTTGAAGGACTTCAAAGACCGTACTCCAGCAAAGTTTCAACAACAGTTGGAAGCCAAGGATTTGAAGTCTAAGTGTTTCGCAATGGAGGAATTCTATGCTACGGTTTTGCGGGAAGCGGACCTTCGGAACTTCCAGATGTCTGAACAAAAACGGATTTCTGATATGAAACTTAAACTCGCACAGGAGGCATTGTTACATTCGAAGACCGTAAGTGATCGATTCTAGAAGCGGAATTGAATTTAGAATTTCTCTAAAACTAATTTGTTTTACTTATCCAAAATTTCCAGGATTCTGCTGACGGAAAGAAACCTGACAAGGAAGTCACTGTTTTCTGGGAATCGCGAAAGCGACTTCTGCCGTCTACATCGTCGTTTTCGGTTTTCCCTGAAGATTCCAACTACAATCGACGACACAGGAACGGTCCGTCCCGGGTATTTAGTTCGACCACTGATGCACTTTCTCGAGCATCTATGAAACTGTACTCCTTCGGGTTAAAGCTTCACTCCTTCTCTTCGAAGCTGCGCTCTTTCGCGTCTATCCTGACCCCGCGAGTACGCTCTCGACAAAACGTTACTGTTGACCCAAGATTTTGGTCGGGAGACAAGCCTGACCTGAAGAAATTTGGTGAACCCTCAAATGGCGAAGACGATGCTGAGAACGATAATCCTGAAGAAGATGGTGACCCCTGCGTTCCTGCTTGAATTTCCGTGTAACTTACTCAAATGGTCAGAGGAGACAAAGCCAGAATGGAAACGAAGCCTTCTTAGTTCTATATTCCTATTTAAGCACTACCTATACTTAAATTCACGTCTGAGTACTTTGCCAAACTATTAGGTAATGTACAATAGCAGTAATTTCAATTGATTTGCTGAAGGAATAGATTATAAATAAAAATATGTGATTTTGGGACAAGAGAAACTTTATATGAGCTTGATTCATTATTCAAATTGGAGTGGTAATTGCAAATGGATCCAACGATAAGTACTTAAATATGTTAATTTTTTGCAAGAAGTATGTTTGGTAATCAGTATACTTTTCCGTGCCGGGACGGGGAGTCCAGTCTCCAAGGCTCAAAACTCAAAAACTCAGATAATTTAATGTCTTCATGTTCAACTGTACAGTAACAGTGACATAGCACCTGGAAGTGCATGTGCCTATTCTACCAGCTCGAGTGAAGCTGACCCTCTGACGAGGAGCTGATTTCCAACACGGCGACATCCTAATTAACCCGGAGTAAGTAAGCATGGTTACCCTTTACGCTGCTCTCGTCTTTAAGAACTGAACCCGCGCAACGCAACAACGGCGCGTGAGCAGTAGTAATTTTGGTTGGTATTACTATTTTGGGTATGACAGAGTGAACTGACTTTCACGTTAACTGAATATAAATTTCAAAGTATACAATCTCGAGTCTCGAGGTAACGCCATATGCTTTTCTTCATGCTTGATTTCGATGAGGAATAATGGTTCCGAAAGTGAAAAATGAGGTCATAAATGGATAACTGCTGAAATTTAAAAACACCAAACTAAGCCGAAACCAAATCAGGGTTAAAGTAAACCCATTGACCCGATTGTCGCCTTCCAGCGGAGCCTCCCATGTTGCCTTCCATTGTCGCCAGACATGCGCAATGGGTCAAAATTCATGGGGGTGTCCGGTCAGATTTTACAGAGGGGTGTCAGGGGTAGATGGCAATAATTAAATTTAGGGGGGTGTCGGGGCTAGACGGCAATTATTAAATTCAGAGGGATGTAAGAGGTAGACGCAAAATAATTCATATAATTCAATAACAAGGGTGTCAAGGGCGAATGACCTCTGAACGGTCAATTGAGATTGCATCAATTGAGCGCGACACAATTGAGCGCGTCAATTGAGCGCGACACAATTCAGCGCGTCAATTGTGCACGGCACAACAATTCAGCGAAATTTCAACCCAAATAACCGTGCGGGGCTAAACTGTACAGGCGTTGGAATCCAGTGGTGCCGCTATAATTTAACCTGATTTAACCTTTTAACCTAGCCTATCAGTAAAAATCTCATACCTACACGAATAACTAGTTATACTGCGCGGCACAATGAGTTGACGCGCTCTAAATTGAACGCTCAGTTGACTTGCGCTCGCGCTCAACTGACGGTCCCCAATTATGGTCAGACCGATTTTTGAGTAAGTTTATTGCTTACTTACCATCAGTTTGTGCACACAAATGTAAAAATATAGTATTCAGGGGGGTGTCTGAGATCGGTTATTCAGGGGAGTGTCGATCGTCCGTCTTTTATGGGGGTGTTGGTCACTT
>VNWX01000651.1:0-19660 GCA_009869905.1 Ceratophysella communis | reverse complement strand
AAAAAAAAATACAACTTAATATTAGCAGTTAATAGAGAAGCGAGAAGACTTAGAAATCCAATGCCTGAGGAAAAGTGAAAGGAAACGAACATTGAGCATTGTTCGGGCTCATAATTACGATAGTTCCAACTCCATCATCAGTATTGCTAATAATATGGCTAATAATCTATCGGGTTTAAATCCCGATGTTATTAGTTTTATATTATAAGTAAATTTATATGTCTGCCCAACGCAAACTGTCCGATATGCACCGTACTTTTGCATATGGTATAGTCATTTAAATTTGGAATTATATAATCATGCTTTGAATGAATAGAGTCCCAAAGTCTCAATCACGCACTCTGTCACGTCGATCAAATACATAATAGCCCGTTCAAATTAGTGTTGGTTCGTACAAGAATTTAAGATTCAACTAACCTTGAACTTTAATTTAATGAATAATTGAGCTTATCACTGAGTCACGTCAAAAACGGTAGAATAAACTGTTCATTTAAACATTCGCAGTAGCCAGTAGCAGTAGCCTAATATTATTATGTAATTGGGTTCAGATTGGTAAAACGAAAACCCGAGTTGTGTAGCTGGTAGCTGTAGCCAGCAATATTGGTGCCTCGCCCGTGGGGCTTGTAGAAGTGCGGGAAGGCGAGCGGTTTGAAGTCGTTATGCATTTGCCCTATCTACAAGCCCCACCAGCTCTCATCATGCTGAGTCCACAATCCTCTCATGCCTTTCTACAGAACCAGTGCTTCTCCTTACTCTGAGTTCGTTGGAAACGACACTCCGAGCGGAATCAAAAATCGTCTGACGCCCCGAGGCATTTCGAAAAAACGCTGATCCGCTAGATGGAACTACATACACAAATCAAACCACAAGAAGGACGCTATTTTATTTTGAATAAAGTCTTATGTCGGCGGATTAAAATTCTTATGAGATGAAGATAATTATTTAATGAATTTATTTAGAACTTAATTGTTCATTAATTTTGGTCATCTATCAACCGATTAGTATAAATAAACATACCTAAAGCTTAATCCTAAGTAATTTTTACGAATTTTATGTAGGTAGCGGGGTGCGGGTGGCTAAGTTAATCGAGCGAATATAATTCGTAACGCAATTCGTAATCCTTTAATTAACTTGAATTTTTTATACATACATACATATACCTATATACCTATATACTAGTATACAGTATATACTGTATACTATTAATTTAATAATTCTAATTGAAATTGCGAGTATGACGTATGTCAAATATGCCTTACCTTTTATGATTTTCCAGCAAGGTCTTAAAACTTTAGATACATGTAGTAGTTTAGTACGTAATTAAATATTTCAATTTACCTGGAGAATGGAGTTCCCCAGTTCAAAAGTTCAAATGCCGGATAATATTTAGGAGCATGCTTTCGAGCCTATTTAATTAATGTTTAATTCAATTGACGAATACTTGCAAAAATATGGAAATAATTTTTATGGTGAATCAGCTATTGGCTGGAAAATGTCTAATTTCTAATCTAAGGAATATTATGAGAATTAGAATATATCAGCAGCATTTAAAATTTAAACCTGCGATTTGCTTACAATAACGTAAATAGAGTAAAAAAGCCTAGAATCTAGAATCGTAGCCGTGCGCGGTGTGTTGAAGGCTAGGCGTAAACTTTGAGCAAATTCAAATACCACGACATCCGTCGCGCTTTTCTTTGACGCCACCACACTTGCTTGGCCATGGGCCGTGTGTCAGTGACTACACATTGCGGCGGTAGTGGGTTTTGTCGTGTCCTCCCTCACATGACTGTGGCTGAAGACTTTTCAAAATTAGGCTATTTGGCTAACCACGTAATCATTTAAATTGAACGTTGAGAGATTTAGGTCAGGGTCAGGGCGAGTTCGAGAGTGGGTGGAGTGCACCGAAGCTTGGAGTCTCAGGGTAGCAGCGTCGGAGGCGGCAGTGACCGGAAGTAACAACGTTGAATGTCAATTTTAACTCCTCCGTGATCTATTTGATTGTGTCCGCTCAGCTGTGTCCACGACACATCAGGTGTCAGTGTGTCAGGTGTCAAGCAGACCGACAACAAATACCCACCAGTCAGGTCAGATTGTCCTGTTCCTGCATCACCTGTAACTGTAACCAACCTGTCACCTGAAGAATAATGTGACACCCACCGTCACGTACTTCTACATACAACATATAGCCAATAGCTTAGCTGTGTCAAACGTGAGTATTAACTTGCTTCTTGCAGTTCATGTTTAATTCACCAATAACTATTTATATATAGGTACATTCAGTTAATATAATACGAGCTTAATGTGTTGGTGTTATTTCATATTTTAATTTGCATGAGTTTCAGTATACATATTTTTTTTAATATACAATCATATTATCTTAAGAATTACGGCGATTGCGAGTATGAGTTTGCGTTTTTTTTTAGATAATTGCAATTTCTAGTCGTATAAATAAGCAGTTATTTAACTCAAGCCAGGCATAACTGTTTCCGATTTATCTACCGTTGCCGTTGACCGTTATACAAAGTCAAACGTTGGACATATTTAGTTATGTTTAAGTATAAGAAGTTTAAGGCACCTGCCACGCTATGATATGTGTTGCAATGTTTCTTGCTGTTGATGTTTTCTAACCGCGACGTTTTGTCGTTGCGACCGGGTGATAAATTATGTTAAACCAAGTTCAAGGTTTGAAGTTGTAAGTAATTTGAAATATGCTGTTCATGTTCTTTATAATTGACCGTTAAGTAATTGTTGTTTTTTCATTTATTGTTTCAGGTTGAAAGGGCTGGAAACAAAAATACCATTCTCGACTATATCCTACTGATTGTATCAAGATGGAGGCGAAGACGAAAGTACCTCCGCTATACATGGCCAAGAGTTTAGAGGAGCTCAATAAACAAGTATCTTCCGTTGAGCTCCTGTCTAAGAGTAAACCCAAATTGTATGTTGAAAATCGAATTCAATCATCAATAGTATTTTAGTTGTTTAAACAAATGGAAGCATCAAAACATAACTAATTTTCTGTTCAATATTAAATAGGATCCTAAATACAGCTGAAAAGCTGTACAATGAAGCGGACATAGTCTACAGACATGAAGGAGACGAAGAGAAGTGCTATGTTCTCCTGATGCGGTTCTTAAATAGTATCCAGATCATCAGAGATCCCAAGAAAAGTGATCCAGCTGTTGTAAAAATGATTAATCCGACTCATTTCGCCACCGCAATTGAACGCTGTGAAAAGCTCAGCAAGAGCTTAAGTAAACGCTATGAACTTGCCAGGGAAGTGAGTAAAAGGGAAGAAGAAGGAAAGAAGAAAGAATACCAGGAAGCTGCTGAGAATGAGAAGAAACGACATGAGCCCAAATTACCCAAAACTCCAACCGTGAATGGCATAATTTCCAAGGCTGAAGAATCCCATGATATCGATCCTGTTGAGCTCAAAAATTTAATTGAGCAGAAGTCGTCAAGAATTTTGATCGTGGATTGTCGGGACGCTTCCGATTTCTCACGTTCGCATCCTCAACATCCTAATTCCATTTCCATTCCTAGTGTGATTCTCGTACCCGGGTAAGTGGGCGTGAACGCTAACGCCGCCATTTTTAACGCACAATTATTGCAGAAGTGTATCCTATTAGAAGCCTAATCTGACCAATTCTTGGTTTATGAAAATTACAACTAAAGATAAGTGTACTTACCTAATATGTTTTGATATGAGCTGAATTGAATCATTGTTTGACACTCTGTTCTCTGATTAATATTAAAAGTTCTAGATTAATGGACAAGTCAGAAGCCTTTGCCATTTTGATTTAGTGCAATGCATAATGTATTGAATGATGACGAATGTGTTTTTTAAATATACTATATACTTGTTTTCCCTGCAGACTATCAGCTCAGAAAATAACAGATCGACTTCAGCAGTTAAATCCAGATGCATGTAGGCTATGGTCATCCCGTCATGATTTTGACTACATTGTTCTTTATGATTGGAATTCTTCATTCGAGGCGAGGGATCCAAGTTGTCCGATTTCCGTTCTGTATGATTCGATGACCAGGGTATGTTAATGGGAATCCACTTTAAATTTCATTATTAATTTGTGCTAAAATGTTTAAACAATATTTCAGCAATATAGCCTTGATTTCTGATTTCTGTATTTTAGTGGGATCCATCGACGAAATACAAAGGAAAGAAGCTCATTCTTCGTGGTGGAATACGGAATATGTATTATTCCTACCCATCACTTCTGACGAATCCTAAAAGTTTCAGTGATGAAACTGTTGTCCGAAAATCCGATCATTCCTTGACAAACCCGCTCGACTCCATATTGTATCCTAATGCAGACGGAAGTATTCCAGTTCCAGTTGTGAGTCGGAAATCTCCAAGTCCCATTCCAAAACTTCCAATAAATGCATTTTCGCGGATTGAGAATCATTTAGCAACGGATAAGGAAATCGTTCCACCACCTACTGCAAACTCAACACCACCGAGCGTTGTAAATGTGACCCCTCCAATAGAAGTTGACCGTTCCAGTAAGCCAGTTGGCAAGTTCACGGCGTCAAGCGCTAGCATCGTCAATAATAAAGCTAATATTCCAAATGGTGGGGGGACTGTTCCAATACCAAGCGAAACTGTAGCTGCGGTTCCCGAACCAGCACCAAAGCCAGGCCTTTCTAACGGACACGTGTCAAAAACTATTGATGTACCTGGTGCTGCCAATGGAATCGCGAACGGGTATGGGACCTACACGAACGGGATTCCAGATTCACCGGACTCGGATGGTGATAAGAAAGATTCTTCAGGATTTGCAGGGTTATCTAAATCCTTAGATTCTTCCTCGCTTGCTCCCATGCGACCCAGTGGTCCAAAGCCAAATCTGAGCTCAGCGACACCTTCCTCAGCTTCAGCTGGAAGTCAAAGGCCGGCTTCTCAGGATGCTTCAACATCAGGAAGTTACACAATGAAGCTCAAGAATGAACCTTCAGAGCCGAGGATGGGCGGTGGGCTTAAACGATCGCATTCACATCCTAATCTTGCTCAGCAGGTAAGTCCGAAATAACTATGATATACGATTACCAATACTTGCCAATAATAGTACAGAGTGCCGGTATTCCATTTAATTGGAAATGATTTCGCTTTCTATTTCAGTCATTTGAAAATGAAGATTCCCAAGGTCCCACAGTACCGGAAATTCCCAGTTTCAGTCGAAACCTTAAACCAATCGCCGTACGATCACAAGCTTCAGAAACCTACGGAGCTCGGCGACGAGAATTTCAAGTAGTTAGCAGTGTAAGTATACCATAAATTGGATCACAATTATAATATGATTTTTGTACATTCTAATAGTTTGATAACGCATACCTATTTGTATTTGCAGACCGAATGGACAAAGACAGGATTGAAGAACTTAGGAAATACCTGCTACATGAACTCAATTATGCAATGTCTCAATACATCTACTATGCTTGTTGATTATTTTACTAAGGAAGCATACAAGTGAGTTCAATTTTCGGATTATCGGATTCAGCTGTACCTGTTTAAATTCTAGCATATAAAATTTGTGTTTCCATGTTTAGAGCCGACTGTCGTGGAAATGGACCAACACGTGGAGAAACTACTGAAGAAATTGCTGCGGCTATCAAAGAAATGAACCTAGGTCACCGCTCAATAGCTCTGAATGATTTGAAGGTATAAATTCTGAATCTGTGATCTGTAACCACTTTTATAAGTTATAATTTGAATTGTCTTTTCAAACGAAAACGCTAATATTTGTGAATTACAGGCTGCAGTAGGACAAGTCAATAAAGCTTTCCGAGGCACAGATCAACATGATTCCCACGAGTTTTTAACCATTATATTGGACTGCATGCATGAAGAGCTTAACAGGGTAAGCTTATTCTTGTATTCATTTGATGGGTACTTCATTTCATTCAAAGTTAGCAAATCTCAATGTATCTAAATGTGTGAACTTAGGCGAAAGTGAAAGTACCTCTAAAAGAACAGAATAATGATGGCGTTCCAGACGATGAAGCGGCGAAGATTGTATGGAAAGATTATTTGGTAAGTATAAGTAATCAGTCTGCGAGAAAATCAACTCTCTACCTAAATGCGAATAATTGATGAATTTATCTCAATTAATTTTCCGCAGTTATCGAACGACTCTATTATTACACACCTATTTTGCGGAGAGATTAAGTCAACAGTCAGGTGTCTATACTGTAGCAAAGAGTCGGTGACCTTTGGTCAATTCTTCGTTCTCTCCATACCTCTACCAAGTCCATCTAAGAAGTGTACAATAAGTGTAAGTTCTAATTCAACCATTAAAATGACACGTCTATTTAACTCCTTATTTACTGAATAAATTACGATTTTCATAGTATATCAACGTTTTCAAGTAGATAAAACGTTTAATCATGCTTTCTTTTTTGAATTTCTTCAGCAATGCCTCGATTTGTACACATCAGAAGAAGAGATCCATGGCTATAATTGCGTACATTGTAAGACGAAATGTGATGCCAAGAAAAAATTGGACCTCTGGAGACTTCCACCATATTTAATTCTACATTTGCAGAGGTATCGCTTTGGTTTTATAACATTTAATCTCCAGTCTTGATATATTCATGTATATTCACGGATTTTGATCATTCATTTTCATTATGAATTGACACAGGTTCTACAATGACGGCTGGTGGAAGAAGCGTCTAACAGAAGTAGAATTCCCAGTAGATCGTCTAGACCTTACGTCCAAAGTTAAAGGACTTCGCAATGGAATGAAGGATAGAACAGGCTATAATTATCAGCTCTATGGAGTGTCAAATCATTACGGAAGTATGGAAGGAGGACACTATACTGCTTACTGTCGCAAAGCTAGGTAAGTGAATTAACTAATCTTTTTAGCATGAAATCGGTACGGTTATTAAGGTTACATTTCAAACTTCATAATAACTTTTGCTCAATGTAAAAATGCCAAGTTATGAGCAAAATATGTCAGATTTATGGCACATTTAAATCTAAAATCGAACGTGCTTTAGAATGGTCTGAACTAAGTTGAAGCGACTTGTTTCGTATAATTCGTCCAGTAGAGTCATACTTTTGAACTGAATTTATGCTTTCTGAATAGTAATTAATGGGCAAAATTATGCGTTAAAGGGAACTGCCTAACTAATGAAATCATTCATTTCTTATTTTTGCAGTAATTGGTTCAAGTACAATGACCAGGAAGTCTCTCAAGCGTCCGCCCGAGACGTCGTCACCTCAGCCGCATATATCCTATTCTACCAGAACCAAGGCTTCTGAATACTTGCCCTAAACTCGAGTCAACTTTTGTTTTAAATAATACTAGCTACCAAAATCCTAGGAATAATGAACTCCTCCTCAACCAAAAGCTTTTATAATTTATAAATGTACTAATCATAATTCTAATTCTGCAAATTGGTTTCCATATTTTAACATTTCAAATCCCAAACCCGAATCGTGCCACAACCAAAACCCAAACCACAGAACTGTCAGAGTCAATGTCAGTATGAAACCGCGACCTCTAATGTTTTATAATTATTTCCGGTCTTTAATAGAAACACCCTCGTCTATATCTTTTGTATTTGAAAACTCCTAACCAGTTCTGTCTGACTGACAATGAGTATAAGTAATTAGCGGAGGTGACCTATTTATTTTCCATGAATAAGCGTGATTTGCTTGATTTTTGGGTTCGAATTCGAATTTCCAAAAATTAACTTGTGAATGGGATCAATGAATACTACCTGTTTCTAAAGTAGATACACACTGTAGTCTGTAATCAGTAGTGTAAACTCAAATTAGTTAATATTGCATGTCTTTAGGAAGGGTCTAGTTCTAGTCTTAATTTAAAAATAGGGTTAACGTCAAGCCATCAAGAATCTATTTTATCATGTCAGGAGGCCAATCGTGTATTCTTCTGTTTTAAATATCGTTTTAGGTGTGTATCTTTCAATGCCAGCATTTAAACTGCCCATTATTATAAAAGTTTTGTCCGCTAGAAGCCTTATTTGTTGAATCGATAGCCATAACCTGACTTATCTTATATGAATTGAACTATTTCAGACAATTTTGTCCGGTTAAAATATGCTTTTACACTTAAATGTTTTCCATTAATGGACAAAACGTTCAAAATAATGGGCAAAGACCTTGTCATCTTTAATAATATATAATCATATCTCTTACTTGTAAGTGCTAAATGTAAGTGACGTTCATAATGAATAGCGTTAGATTTCTATTGAAAGTTGAATTTAAGAATGACCGTGATTTTGCATGAATTTGATCTGATAAATACTTGATATTTCCCAATTAAAGTAATAATTTATAATTAATCAATAATGGATTTTTGTGTTATATATGGTAAACTGAACATGAGTAAAGAATATTAGCGGTTTTGGTAATGAACAATTCAGATTACGTTAATTTGTCTCGCAGCCAGTTTTAATATTGTAATTCTGTTGAATCCAGCAGTGTGTTGTTTGGTTATCATATCACATCAAATTGTTTTGTTGAATTGGTTCAATATTCGAGAATTCTAGACACAGATTTTTAGAAATAGACAAACACAAACTTAAGCTTAGTTTTAACATTAATCAATAAGAAAGGATTCGGTTTCAGAGTTACGAGAAAAATTAGAATTACATCGATAATTCCAAATAACAGTAAGTAACACAACACGCAAGCAAACTGGTAGAGAAATGCCTAAACGAGGAACGAATTCTGCTTAGGATTAAGATAAATCCAATCCAGACTTGGGGCAGTCGTGTACAAAGTTTTGCAAATAAATAACATTAATTGAATACAATATCAGGGGTCAAGGTCAAGATGAAGTAGAGAGATTGCACAGGTTTTGGACTTTGGGTATCATTGGAGAATTTCAATTTAGTTAATAGAATGTAGAAAGTGTTGTTTGCAATTGCAATTTTTGACTTGGAGAGGTCAATTAGACCGAAGTAGTCCTTGAAGAGAATTTTTCCGTGATGAAGATGAAGTCGTGGAATTCCGATGAGTTCCATTGTACTGCTGCTGCTGTTGTGACCCAGTCGGGCTACTTTGACCTTGAAGATGACTCGCAGGGTTATGTTTGACTGATTCTTCAAGGGCTGCAGGAGTGAGCCATTCCTTGGGTAAGCATTTTTCCAGAAAAGGAACACAGGTGCTCATGTAGGCCAAGCGATTGACCCATGGCGGAATTTCTTTTCCGCACAACAACTGTAAAGGTCACAATGATTCGGTTAAGAGGTTCTGGCCATTAGGTAAATGGTGAACAGATTTCTGCTTTGATGAACAGAAATTATAGGCAAAACATTATTTCAAGCGTAACTGTACCTGAGTAAGCTCACTGGCAAAATGATTACAATTTTTGTTCATAAGATGGTAATTAATGCCTTTGAAGTCTCGACCCAAGTGAGACACTGCTTGGTGAACTTCCTCTTTCGTGAAGCTGGTCACACCCAAGTGAATTGACTGCCTGGAACAAAAGCATTTGCATAAATGACATATTTATTTTAAGAACTTTTTGGGTTACTTTCGGTTGGCTAGCTTACTTATACTTGTAGTGCTCTCCAAGATCTTCAGAGTCTTTTGGTGTAATCTCAAAAATTCCGGAAAATGCAAAGGGATGTCCGCCGTAGGCGAACTCTGTTCCATAGATCTCAACTCCTGAGTGAAATACACCCAGGCCCATCAAGGTGGTGTACTGATTCGTCCAATACTGGAAATGACAATGACAAGAAATAACAATTAATATAAAATCAAATTCAGTATGCAATCGCATATCAAATTATTTTCAGTCAGTGTCAGTACAAAGAGTACTGACTGAATACTGACTTTACGTAGCAGTAACATTATCTTGCCGGAATTCGTGGACGCATCATAAGCCACAGCCTAAACCTTAATGAACTTGCTAACGAACATAATGTGGTCTTAAAAACATTTTAAAATGGTTATAACAGAGACGGCAATAATCAAATATAATAGCAAGAAAGATTCGAAAGAAAGCCAGTTGCCAGTCAGAAAATTTAAGAATTGCATACAGATCTCAACATAATTCCCAAATAATGGTTGAGATGAGCTACCTCATTGTGCCTAATATTGCGAGCCATGAAGTATTGTACTAGGCAATTCTTCATCCTCCATGACTGCAAGCAATTTTTTCGAACAATATCAGTTAATTAGGTAACACATTTCCTATTTCTTACATCTTAAAGCGTTTCAAAACTGGCTTGTTTAGATATCGATTATCGACAAAGCTATTCGCAGCGATTGATTTGGAAACTTCGCAATTCAATTTGGAAAACGTAAACGCTCCGCTGGAACAGATATACATAATATCAAAAAACTCTATGTCAAAACTGTTAAACGAAAAGCTTTATTTGATATTTGACCTTAAATTTAAATTTGTTTCATTTCACCTTCATTTAATACATCAATATTATTTCCGGTTCGCGCCTTGCCCGCGTATATTCATGGTTGCTTTTTTTTCAAGAATCTAAGCAATTCGCATTTAAATTTTGATTTTTGATCATTGGTAATTTCTTGTACGTTATTGGTTATATAATATTTGTATTTGTATTTCAATTACCATATCGTAAATGTTGAGTATAATTGCTTCCTGATGGCCTTCCATGGTTGAGCAACGTTGAACGTAGGAAATGGCAGCTGACAGACCAAGGCCAAGGTCAGAGGTCAAACAGGCAGTAGTCCAATTGCAGTTTTAATACTTTGTTATTATAATCCTAAAATTGGTGGGCGTCGTCGGCGTCGGGCGTAAGCAGTAGGGATGTCTTATTAGACTACTGACTGGTGTGAAGCCAAGCTGACGATTGACAATTGTCACGTACAGGACGAGGTGGGGTCAGGGTCACAAGCAGCAAGTGTTATCTAGCTATCTAACGCAGCTAATTATAAAGAATCAGCTGGGGCTTATGGAAATTACGTTATGGCATGACAAGTGCCAAGCAAGGAGGAAGTGACTCATAAAATTCCAATGCATTTCAAACGCTCCCGTCGATGTCGATTTCCTTCGAATCGCCCAACTTTATATACGCCTACACGACGACGAGACGCCGATACAATTTTAATGTCGCCTGCGTTTTTCGATCTTGTTAGCTCAAGCTATGTATTAATTTTTCAGAATAATTAAAAAATTTTGTCTAAATAAAATTATGATCGCATTTTTTGTATAAATGCATCCCTTAGATTTAGATCATCGATTGAAATTGGATTGGATTACTATGACTCTCCGCAGACTACGACTATAAACTGAGGCGCTCGTGTTTGAGTTTCAAATTTAAAGCCGCAAAAAATTTGTTTGATCTAAAAATCAAAAAATTTGATTATTTTTTGTCATCCAACGATTGGCAATCCAAGATTTTCAGATTCCTGATTCGAGACAGTAAGTCGTCAGTTAACCAGGTAATTTAATTAAAACGTCACGTTCCGTATCAAATCTTGTTTACCTAACTTAAAATAAAATGCCAGCATTACACCGCACCGGAGGAATCCGGAGTAATGCTGCAATTGATTTCTCAAGTGATACCGTTGACCGTGTATAAATGAATTACATAATATACTTACATTGTAATGAAGCGTGATCAAAGGTAACTAATTTCAATTCACGATTGAAAGTTTCAAATTTAAATACGTATTTCGAAGGTACCGAATGAATGCTGTGAATTGTGTAGCAATAAGCTTCGTATTGTGAATTTTTAAAGCGTCTTTCGTAATTCACAAACAATATTTATTACATTTTCAAGTGTATTTTCATTAATTTGCAATTTCCAGAATTTCGTATTGCGTAGTGGATTGGAACAGTAACTCGACACGAATTTACAAAGGCTATAACTAACTATAGGCGCTTGTTTCTGATTAAAATCGGTATAAATGAAATGTATTAATATCTTGTTACTTTTTACAGACAATACGAATCCTTCCCAAGTTTCGTTGCCTGTGATTGACCAGCAGGAGTGTTTAACGGGTTTGGCCTGACTTTGAAGCATTTAACATTTAACCTCACGCTAGAAAGGGTCACCGGCCAAGCATTACAAAAACACCGCAATGACATTGAGTGGGAGATTAAGAGAGTTCTGCAGAGACAACATAATTATGATTGTGATGATTCCATCCCTAATCGGCCTTCACTGGTCATGGCTTCAGCTCCAGAAACGAGACGAACTCGTGTCACCTGAAGAACGAAATTTAGAGCAGCCGATTGTCCGGGTATGATGTATTGTATTAAACTCAATCGACAGTTTATTTTGTGGAAACAGTCTATCTAATAAGAATAGAAATTTCGTAAAACCTGACTAACCTCATAAATTCAAATTATTAACAGGCATTCAAAGTATTCAAAGCCGAAATGATGAAATCAAAAGATGGCGACGCTGAAACCCCAGCTCCCACGAAGACTGCCGCCGCTAAGAAGACAGCATAAATGACGACAAATCCAAAATGAATCGTCGAATTTAGAAGATTAGAGATCCTTCTACAATACGCAACTATAAAATTAAGATGGACGTTATAGCTTCGAACACTAGTCTACCACGAGTGCGTGCACTCAAGAAATACAATTAAATAATGAACAGATTTGACTACAGATGCGTCACTGCTGTTATCATGAAACCATGTTAGCACAAAAGCAAGGAATTATAAAATTAAATAAATTATGAGTGATCAGCGCTGGAGATACCATTTTGAATTCTTTTTTCCCCAATTTCTGCATTAATTTATTGTTGCCATTGACGCGTGTCTGATATACTGGATGGTTTCATGCGTTTGATAAACATTTTCGGATTTATCTAAAGCCAAATTTTGAATTCAAATGATTGAGGTTTTGATTATACCGATACCCGCCTGTAATCGGTCAAAATTATTTGTGATTTCTCGGTAGGTGACCGAGTTTTAAATTCAAAATTACTCCAAACTTCTGACCGTATATTTTGGCTATCATCATGAGCGGAGAGGCCGAGGTCAAAACATACCTGGAAACGGTGTCGGTTAATATCTACGACATTGTAAGAAGTGCTTGTTTAGAATTTGGTTAATATTTCGGTAGTTGTTGCGGTCGCAGATATGATACCAATACCAACGTCAAAGAAATTTGGTTTTCGTGTATTTAGCATTGGACCAGTCGCTTCTCAGCCTGGATGGGTCTTGGAATATACCATTCGGCCGTGGTAGTTTATGGAAGAGAATTCGCATATGGCGGTCATGTGTATCGTGACTCAGGAATTTACAGTATGACCCCAAAAGCCCTTCATGAACTGGAGGGGTCTGAGAATATGCGGTTTAGGTAGGTTAAAATTTAGTCGTATTTTTGCTTTTGCTGCAAAGTATCCTGCAAGGATTGATATGAATTTGAATTGTATTCTACAGGTGCACCCTTGACCTCGGTAAAACGGCCAAGAGTCCGAAAGAAGTTCGGAATACTGTTAAAGTCATGGGTTTAAAATGGCGGGGAAAGGATTACAACTTGTTGCGGAATAACTGCAATGATTTCTCCAATGAGTTTAGCGTTGTAAGTAACAAGATATTGTGAAGCCAATGTTCAACTGAATTTCGGTCAATACAAAGGGTCCACTATTCTAGGATCTGTGTGGCACTGGTCTTCCAAGCTGGGTGAATCGTTTGGCCCGATACGCCGGCCCTCTTATTGAACCATTTGTTCCGAAAAGCTGGATCCGTTTTCAACCGCTCCCAGGTACCCCGAGTATGCGACCAAAAGCCCAACCCGAAACTACCAGTGCTGACCATGATCAAGATACCATCGTTATTGCTTTAGATGCATTGGAAGAAACTACCTTTGAACTGAAGGAGGACCTGTTTGACCTCAAGAACGACCTGGTTGACCCTCCAAGTTTGGATGACAGTTGCGCTTGCACATCTGGAGACGAAGCTTCAAACATTTTAACCGAAGATTCGATTCTCGCAGAGGTCAAAACAGAAGGTGATGGTCATGCTTGCTCCGATGCAGAAGTTGACATGAGCTTCAATCAAAATATGGCCGTTGTGACGAAGCTTCAAACATTTTAACCGAAGATTCGATTCTCGCAGAGGTCAAAACAGAAGGTGATGGTCATGCTTGCTCCGATGCAGAAGTTGACATGAGCTTCAATCAAAATATGACCGTTGGATTCCCGGAATCTACAGGTCGAAAGCTAACACGCGCATTGTCAGAATCTGCCCTTCTTCGTGATAGCTGCTGTCCAGCTTCTCGTCGTCGATCACTTTCGTTAACCCCAGCATCTTTGAAGCACATTATCGTCAGCTTCGATTCCACCAACTCAAGTTCTTCAATCAAGACCAAAGGTCACAAGCGTTCCACCTCCACGTCCCACCGGTACCGGAATCATCGCTCACGACCAGAATTACGTAAAAGCCGACGCCGTCAACAGCACCCCAAACCTGGTGGTTCCAAGAGCAAACGCAGTAGGCGGATAACGAAGCAGGCAATTGAGGTCACACGACTTAACCGTGACGTATCCAGTGACCCATGCGGAGGATCCACCGTAAAGCCATCGGATTCTGAAAATGCAAAATTCTGAACAGCAAGCCATAAGCCGACACACGAAATTCGTAAAAACACGGCCTTTAAATTTGCTATTTTGTATTGTAAATATCCAAATTTCTAGCGAGATGAATAAATTCGAAGCATCATGATCAGATCAAGAACCAATGTATTTGCAGGCTTACCCATTACACTTTCTTAATTTTCATGTCCTATTTGCAGCCTTGCAGTCACCGGAAATCCCTTAACTCTGTAAATGCATTTAATTTGTAGATATGACCCGATAATGCAACTCTCAATACTGTTGTTGTTTACCAGCATCAGCACAACAATAACAAAAACAAATTTCATGGCTAAAGCTCAATGACTGATGTAACATTAAGATTTCGATTTATCAATGTGCATCATCTTCATATTTGTAATACAGACACAGACATGATGGAATTGCGTGTAGGTACCTTACAGAGAACGTCTCGACCAAAATGGAACATTGACCATTGCTGTAATAAGCTCAAAATTTTCCATACAAATTAATCATAGGCTAACAGGCTTGGTCTGACGCGCACATGTCTCGTCAGTTAATTTCTACATATTTAGTGCATGAATTAGCCCAGACCCAGCCTTTTACATGTTATTAGTTAATTATTATTACTGTGGTCGAGTCCAGCATAACCAGTTTTACTGGGTCAAAAAGCTTATATCGTACACGAGCGTATTTAATAAATAAAATTGAAATAAAAATGCAAGAACAATTACAGCTTGCAATAATAACACGCTGACCGTGGTCTATGGAGTAATGTTGATGGGGTTGTAGTAATCTTTGATCTGTGAGCGAAGCAACTTGAATTCTTGACGTCTTATAAGTTAATTGAAGTTTGGAAGTCAAGGCATAAAGTGATCTTGTGACGGGTTAAGGATTTATTGTGCAGTACAGTTTACTTTGAATATTAAAAATTGCTTAAGCTTTTGGACGGATTGCAAATAATTAGCAGGATTCCGGAAAGATAAGCTGTTAGTTTGGATTTATTGGTTATTTAAATAGCTTGTTTTTTGAAGGATTCAGCGCCGCTAGAAAAATTGAAAAGCTTTAGTACAGATTGAACTGGCTTTGAGAATATTCTAGGTTGACGGATAATCCGCAAGCAGGTTGACCGAGTCGGTCAAATTTTGTAATCTCGCATTGAATTTACCCCCTGAGATAATTAATCATTATAATAAATACGCATCAATAAAATTCTAATTTAAACTCCTGGTCAGAAATAAAACTTAATGCGATGACCCTGAACGACGTCGTTCGTCGTTTTAAATGCGTAGAAAAAAGTGCCTGCTAATAGAAATCCCAGTATAGATTAATTTGGTAGTTTATGCGCTTTTTTCATCCAGTAATTCTCAAATTTCAATTCCTCCAAATAAGGTGTAAAATATTCAATGGAGAGAGTATATTATAGGTATCCCGAACGATATATTTCGTCCTACGTGTATACACTTGCTCCATGAATTATTTGATATCACACTATTTTCAATTCAAATTCAAGTTTATGCAGAGTTTGATTGACTATGATTAGTGGTCGCAGGGTTATATTCGGGTTTATATAACCAAACGTCAGCTTATTAATGCATAATGTTGACATTGCTAAATTGCCTTGCTATCTGAGTATCTGAGCTTGCAAAGTTAGTTCATATAAAACCAGAACAAGTGCCAGTTCAGCTTACACGCATACCTTTTAAGGTGATTTTGATGCTGTCTAAAAAATTCTCGTAACGAGGCTTATTCCTGACTGTATCGTCTTTGCATTTTGTATTGAATTTTTTTTTAAACTTAAAAATGAGCAAAAAATATTAAATTTAAAAACTAAGGGCAATTAAAACTAATGCTATGTATAATGAGTATGGAAATTTTTAGATTAGTCCCGAATTTTTTGGCATTTAATTACCCAGTTTAACGCCGGACACGCCATACCAGAATTAGACTTTCTAATTCTGCGACAAAAAATGCAATGCTAATCATGGCTCGAAAATTAGGCTAATCTTCAGATATATATAGAAGCAATATTTAAAATAATTTTTATACAAATTAATCTTTGAAGCTAATTTCTAAAGCCTAGGAGCTTCTTTTCAATTCCACGAGCTCAAAACAAGACGATTACTCTATGTAAGACAGATATAAAAAGATCATTTAAGAGCTATGTTTTCCTTTAGCGTCTAGAATCTTACATCTGTATCGCTATCTCGACCTCATTCATCTCATCCCGTCGCACATATGTGTGTCTTATATAATCGATCGATGCATCTCTTCTATTCATTTTCTAAAGCCTAGGAGCTTCTTCTCAATTCCACGAGCTCAAAACAAGACGATTACTCTATGTAAGACAGATATAAAAAGATCATTTAAGAGCTATTTATGTCTTCCTTTAGCGTCTAGAATCTTACATCTGTATCGCTATCTCGACCTCATTCATCTCATCCCGTCGCACATATGTGTGTCTTATATAATCGATCGATGTATCTCTTCTACATATACATAGCTTCAACAAGTTTTTCTGATTCTGAATAGGCATGGACATGAGCAATAATTACTATTGTGCCATGTGCCGGATTTTGCGGTTAGAGAATTTTTCCATGTCGTCTATAATTGTAGATAGTGCTGCCTGCAAAACAATTAATTGTAAATGCTTTTCTCAAAGTGATTAAATACTTAGTTCAAGATACTGCGTATAACCTCGTTCACTTCAGCTGAGTCAGCAGTAAGGTAGATTTTTTAGTATTTAGATCTGGGTTAGTTTTTTTTTTTAGCCTATTGTGTAGATCTTGTGACTTTATTTTGTGACAGTGTCAGTCTGTTTGATTTTTTCTTATCAATTTGAACTTGGACTTGGATTAGAATCACGAAGATTTAGATACCTACTCTGTTTGTTGGGTGAAGTGTGAAGCCAAATAGGCAGATATACCTAAGCATCTGTCCGTCTGTACGCCCGTTTGGATTAATTAAGGATTTGGATATTGAATACACGGGACGACAGCAGGCAAAACAAGCCTACGTCAATGTTAGTATTTCATTTGGCTTTCTGTGTATAGCATTTACATTTAACAATTGTTACAGCATTTTACCCGTTGACAAATGTCCGGAGTGCATGTACTTGCTTTGTTTTATGGCTTATTTGAATCTAGTATAACGCCTAGAATTATAATTTCCAATGAGGAAAATGTTGTAAATAATTGGCAGAAAAATAAGGATCTTTCAAGATCAACATGTCTCTGAATCTACTGTCAATGCTATTGTCAGGAAAAATTGTCCGAAACTTCCGCTCGATTCGTTATACATAGATCAAAGATCAAAGCCGATTACAGTGGTTAGGCAAAAAAAAACTAGCTCAATTTCTAATATCTAAACTTCGTTTAAATTCTTTTCATTTATTGTTTATATATTTTTCATAGAATAAAATTAATGTAGGTAATAATTCTAAATAACTTTTGTTGCATATCCCTGACCAGAAGCTACGAAATTCTTAAATCTTTAGGTATCTTAAGATTAGACACAGATTAGTATTTTTCATAGAAAATATTTGGTAAATTAAAAGATCATTGAATTACCAGTATTTCAGAGACCTAGTCAGAATTTGATGATTGGCTATAGCTTCGGATGATTGGCTGTTGGTTCGATGAAGTAAATAAATTTTAATATAATTTTCCCGATGATGCATTTACAGATTCAAATATGAAAATTTTATTGTCAAAAAAAAAATAATTCGCTAAGACATGCAGGGTCCAAAGTCTTGTTTACCTGACGTGAATAAACCGCAGACTGCATCTCGAATTCAACTTGCTAATTGGCAATTACTGTCGGTGTCGGATCTGTTGTGTCCCACACGCCGCGCACGAGTTGATAGAGTGTACCTACGATTACTAATGATAATGAGTTTGCTTAAATGATTTTTAATTATTCACAGCGTTTATTTAATAATTCTTTTATGTTGCAAATGCCGTTGTTTGTCTAGTGTAGTCAAAAGTGTGTTTTTTATTCCTAACCTACACTACTCATTTGAATAATTAAATAATTACAATAAATAGTCTGGATAAGGATAAAGCTTCTCTAAACAAATACAAACACATCTCTGCATTGATAAAATTTAATTTATGGGAAGAAACGGAGGAAAAATACGGGCTATTGAGGAAAAAAAACAGGACAATGAACGATGAAATTAAAGCTGGGGCCAAGAGTCCAAAATCTTAAGCAAGGCTTATAATAAAATTAATTTAGAACAGATGTATGTGAAAAGATGCTTTCAAGAAGGATATCAAATATTGGAGTCCGATTCTTAATCCGATTAGTTTGTAAAAAGCCTCAGTAGAGATCAAATCACAAACTTCAGCTTTTAACCACAATTATTTTTAAATTTTAATTTCAATTTTTAGATGTGCAATTGAGCATTACCTCTGGATATCCGACTACACCAACAGATCATCAGTACATTGGGCTGTGCTAACGTCAAGTACTAGAAGATTATCTATAGATTTATATCGGGATTCGCATTTGGAGTCAGATGCCAGTCTCACCTGTTCCTGCATTGAACGAGAATTATATTGGGAAAATGGATCAGGTAAATATATGCACTAATTTTTTTTATTATAAAAGTATGAACATTCTGTAATGGAATCACTGTAAATTGTATTCATTAACAGTATATAAAAATTCAATTTTTACGATAAACATGCCTGAAAAAGCCCAATGTAATTTTGATAACACAAAAGCACGTATTTTATGTCGATCAAATCACATGAAGCTATGCACAGTACATATAATATACCGTATTTGAGCATAAAAGCTCTAAAGATGCGCCAGACTTCCGTATCGTGCCGATGAATGTTGCCTTTGATCAATTGTGTATCTTGTTAACTGTATCTATTAATACACTTTGTATGTAAACATGTTAAACACGGCAATTCACTTAAACTACTTAAAATGATGTGACTTTGATTGAATTCCGTGCTGCATTTTGAGTGGCATAATGTGGTATAAATCTCGTCGGTGTGTCTGTCTGTTCTTAAAAAATTCTCGAGTAAGTAGATTAGATATGAAATAATAAGGGTCATTTGCATTTACTAGCCAAGTCCCGTCGAGACATCTTTAGCTCGAAGTTACGAGATATGCA